>PNEQ01081888.1:0-76861 GCA_003012365.1 Medauroidea extradentata | reverse complement strand
CTACGGCTGCTTATTCAAAATATTGTGATAGTAGCTATAGTTTTATGCTCAATAAAATTTAAGAAGTTTTAACTATATAATTTATTTAATCAACAATTTATTGAACATAAATGAAAATTTTCATAATGTAAAAATATATGAAGGCAGACAGATTTGATACAGAGCCAGGATATTCTCTATCTACTCTTCTATGGAGACACTGGTATAAAACTTTTGAATTATTCTTAGAAAATATACAAGCTAAAGACGAATACAAATGTAAGAAACTGATAAGTCTATCAGCTGAAGTTACTTGTTTATCAGTGAACGTATTTCTTATAGTTATGCTATTACCTCTCTTCAAAATTTGTATGTGAAACTTGTCAATGAGGTTTATTCACGGTACTTGCTAGCCTCTCGTCGTTAAGGACCAAGTGAGTTCACTGACCAGTACTTACACCAACAAAATTATTAAGCAAGTAATGTAATTTCAGACTGTTTCAGCTGAAAGTAGAGATGGTTGCATTAAGAGATTAATATATGGCTGGGTTCAATTCCACTCCTATATGCCGACGACTGATAAAGACTAAATCTCTTACGTTATATGAAGCTTTTGAATAAGCCCGAGCTCTGGAAGCTGCTCAAAACAGTCAGAGTCGTATTCTTAAAGTAGTGCTACGGAAAACAAACCTTATAAGTTTATTGAATCGGTTTTGCAAAACGAAGTAATGAGGTTAGTGCTGCAGCAGTAGGAATAAGCACAAGAAAATGTACCTATGTTTTGTGGTTATAAAATTTACCCTAGAAGCTCTTGTCCAGCTGAACATCCCGAATGCCATTCACGTGGAAAATTAGCTAATTTCTCAAAACTCTGCAAGTCAACTGATCATAAATCTTTGAACGCTACAGAAACTGTTATTTCTGTTGCTGCCTCAAACACTTAATTATTATCTAAGACTATAGAAAATATAAAAAATAATGGATTCATATTGGAGGCTCTTATTGATACTGACAGTACTGAAAGTTATATAAGCGAAATAATTGTTAAGAAATGTCAAATTACTAATTCTAAGGTAATCATGGCGGCGTCAAAACATTGTATGAGTATTACAAAGTGTTGCCATGTTTGCTTATAACTAGAAGAACGTTACAAGGTGTTGCCATGTTTGCTTATAACTAGAAGAGCGTATATATAAATGTTAAACACTCAGTTATGCCTGGTTTGTGTTCAGATTTAATTCTACGCCATGATATACTCCGTCAACATTCTAGTGTTGAACTCTCATTTGGTTGGTCAAAACCATCCCAAAAGATATGCGCCCTATTGCGTGCTAATGTCCCTCCAGCCTTTTGTTCACCAATTTAACTTCTGATCATCACTCATTAGCAGTTAGTATTTGTCGCCACTTTCAAGAAGACGAAGAGTTTATTAAATAAGTAGTAAATAAGTTACTTGCAGCTGATATAGCAGCACCTATAACTATTCATGGAGATCTCAAGTTCTTGTAACTTCTGGTGAAAATCATAAAAATCGTTTGGTTACAGACTGTTCTCAAACCATAAATAGATTCACATTCTTAGTTGCCGACCCTATTCCTTTCATAAAGTCCATTGTAGCAAAAATTGCCAAGTAATCTGTGTTTAGTTCTATAGATTCTCTTAGTGCTTATCATCATACGTATCCTGAGCAAGCTTGTGGCTGACTATATCAATTGCCAGAATACAACTTGGAACTAAAAATGGTGTTGCTTCATCTCGAACAAAAATTTACACTATTATCGAAACTGAAGGCGTAAAAGATACCTATGCATATTTGGATGATGTCACTTATATGGTACTGCGCGCACCACCTAAGCTGGCGGATAGCGAGCAGGCGGGGCCTTGCATATAATATACTAGTGTTTCTTAGTAGAATCCCTTTAATTTACTCGGAGTCAGTGTTTCCAACACGGGGTTTACTATGTGTTTATGCCATGGCCTAATGTTCGAATTACGGGAATGTCACCATATTCTCAGTAGCTTCTACGTGCCAACTAATGTGGCACGCACTGTAAAGACGAAGAAAATAATGACAGACACCTAGAAATATTTATGGCAGCGTTAAAAAAAAACAAAAAAAAAAAACAATCTTACAGTGAAATTAGGCCTGATCCAAGTCGTAACGAACCTATACACTAGAACACCCTGCCCTTCATGATCAGAATTCTCTGTGTAGGACTCTCGGTACGTTCTTTCATTAGTCGACGTGAATTCTTAAATTCTCTGATAAAAATCATTCCTTGGTGAGCAATACACATTTTCCTCTTCCTCCCAACGTCTTCGCTGATTTTGAACAAATGAAACGAATCTGTTTAGACGGCTATTGAGAAGATGTTCCATTTGTAGTTGAAACTGATTGAATTTAATTGTGCTATAGCTGTAAGATATAAAAAATGAAAGGCCAGTGTTTTTTCCCTCAAGGTCTTTGTCTCCTTGTGAAAAGAAACATTCAGTTATTGAGAAGGAGGCCTACGCCAATGTTGAAGCCCTTAACAAGTGAAGGCATTACCTTATCGGGAGAAATTTTACTCTAATTACTTAAAAAGTCAGTAAAGTTCATGTTTGATAATAAGAAAAAAAAAGGAGATCAATAATAAGAAGATTTTGCATTGACGTCTTGATCTAGCACCCTACTCGTATGGCATTTTTTATTTGTCGGGAGGTGAAAATACAGCTTCAGATGATTTATCTAGAATATGCTTAGTTGTGTCTGATGCTGGAAGGCTGCCTCAACTGCATAGTTCTCTATGCCATCCAGGAATTACTCGAATGTTTCATTTTATCAGGACCAAAAATCTACCATGCTCCATTGAAGATGTCAGAACGATGAGTGCAGACTGTGGAATACATTGTCAAATAAAACCCAAATTCTTGAAGTGAGAAAAAAAGAAAGTTACTGAAAGCAACAAGCCTCTTTGAAAGACTGATTATGAATTTTAAAGGTCCTCTACCTGTAACAAACTAGAATAGCTATATTTTGATAGTTGTCGAAGAGTATTAGACATTTCAATTTACTATTCCATTGGGCAGAGATGACCCAGATGTCGAGCCCCACAATACCAAGCATTCATTCATGCTATTACATGTGTGGGTATATCCCCTGCATCTGCATTCAAGGACTCCAGCAAATCATATTCATGTTTGGAGTACCATCCTACATCCACTCAGATCGAAAGTCGTTTTTTATGTCAGACGAACTGAAATTCTATCTACATTCTCTATGAATAGCTACTAGTCGCACTACTCCGTGTAATTGCCAAGGAAACGGGCAAGTAGATCGTTACAGTGAGATAATATGAAAAACTGCATGTCTTACACTAAAAACTAAGCATCTGCCAATCTGTCAGTGGGAATCAGTACTGCAAGAATCTTTTAATGCTATAACATCGTTACTTTGCTCATCGACTAATGTTACACCATGAGCATGAGCATATGTTCCTACGACAATGGAAGTCCCAAAATGGACATTCGTTACCAAAATGCTAAATGTTTCCAGGAAATGTTTTTATGAAGAGACATATTTGATAAAGCAAGTATGATCCCGTAGTTGATGAGATGACACTGATTGAAACAAATCCCATTTATGCAAGAGTATAATTATCTGATGGGCGGGAAACAACAGTTTCTTCGACACTTGGCACCGCGTGTCGAAACCTCCTCTTATGAAGATCATAGGAAAATATTACAAAAGCCTACGAATTGTGACGAAGTAGAAAAACACCCTAAATTTGTGGTTTCTGAGACTGACGATTTTAAACAAAACTGGCAAACAGATTTTTTATATCTGCTCTCTTTTAAGCGTAAAAAATTATAATGGCAAATTATGCTTAAACATTGTCTTAAACCTTTAGTGCTCACTTTGTCTTGAACGGTCTATAACATTATGGGATTGCTATTCCTGTGCAGACATCACTCACGCTTGTTAAGTGTATTTCTGCAGAAGCTCTGTATATTGCTCAGTGGTTTGGACAGGCGGCTACCTCGAGCAAAATACTAAAAATAAAGTCTATATGCTTAGAAAAAAACAGAAAGTACTTCCGTCAGTCGCACAGGTATATTATGAGAAACAATTAAATTGAATTAAGACGGATACATGAATTTGGTTATCTTAGTACTTAAACATTTGTTCAAATATTTTTTTAAGTAAATTGCTGTCACTCACTAAATTAAAGCAGTGATTATATTATAATTTTAATGTCTGTGTTAATGTGATCCATTACCGCAACCAGATTCGATTTATAATTTTAGTTAACGGTAATTTAACATAACACATTCGATTTCAGTTGAATGCTCTTGCGATATAGTTATATTTATCCATACATATGGAGTCAATATTATAAAATTATGTAAGGTAATTGCTTTCTAAACATTTTTTCCACGTAACTCACGTACCAATGTGAAAAATTTTAGAAGTCAGAATCCATTGAGGCAGTTGAGATTTTTCAGAATATTTTTAACCCGCGAATTCACTTATTTAAAGGAGAAGTATTAAGCTATGATGATACGGAAAAATACCTTTTGTAACAGTTTCCTACAAATGGATTAACAGCTTTATTTAACCACACATGTCTACCAGTTGCAAAACGCAATTATTTGCTCCCATTTTGCAAGCCAACACACTGAACTTTTAAATTTACAGCAGTTCAATAATTTTCTATTTCTTACGCAATACAGTTAGTGATGCAGTAGTCAGATAAAAGAGTGTCTACAGAAGTGACAAAATCCGTTTTCGTGACTTTTTAGTGACCTCTCTTCACATATTGCAAGTTTTAAAAAATTTCCGCTGTTTTTTGCTTTTATTTTTTTAAATCTAAATTAATTGACGCTTTCACCAATATAACATTTAGATATAGTAAAATTTAAGTTCAAAATTTACCCTTAGCCACCAAATGAAATTATGGGACATTTACAATAAACGTAATTTTACTATCATAGTCGTACTATAAGAAAAGGTGGCAGTTAAAAATGTATTTAATAACTGCAACAGTATTAACTTACAGAGATGAATGACACGTATACTTTTACTGACTTGTCTCTCTCAAGAATAGTATCAAAATCCGTCATACAAATTCTGCAATGTGCACTTATTACCTATCAACTCGCCACCACATTTTTCACGTACCTACTTTCTTTAAATATACGTTTCTCTGGCATTTTCACTCAACGTTAAGTGCCAACAGGCCAGTTAAAAACATAATTACATAGAAATTGTGGTGCAAGTCAAACCAGAGAAAAACGAACTGCAAGCATTAGCACACGAACTCAAATTAAACTTCAGAATTAATATATAGGTCAACTAAGAGCAAATTTTTCTTTCATATTTTTCGAAATTTATCCCCGGCAAAAACAACAAGAACATCACTAAAACATCACCCCCGTCGCCATATTAGCAGAGTCGTGCGCAGGCTCAGAGTTAACACTTGCCAGGTAGTCAATTCTCGTACAAAAGCGTACTAAAACCAGTATTATGGTGAACGATCGTACGTTTAAACCCTCTAAACCCTTGTACAAATACACTACTTATCATACGTCTGGCAACGCTGCACTCATACCGTACGCAGTACGCTCAATCAATCATTGCCGTGCTGCACAAAATTCTAAACGAAATTACATTTTACTGTTAAAATAGACAATAAGAGTTTCCACTACGTTTTGTTCTATCGCTGAAAAAGCTACAAATAACAAAAATTTGCGACTATGCCATTTACAGAGTCAGTTTGCAATCATTATCTAACGGAACAAATTATCACCTATTTTAATACACTCGTGTGAGACAATTAATGCCGGAATCACAATAGCGCAACGCGATGGGACACTAAAAATTATCGTTACTGCACACACTAGTTTCTTTTACATACGACTTGCTGGTTTGGCTTCCGTGTGAAAAATTCTACATAAATTTAACTTGTAAATTGTTCCCTTCCACTTCATACCAACCTCTTGTACGAAAGCAATTACTGTTAATATTTTTTTTATTACTTTTCAGTTTATTCGTAACATATTTTTCGTGCCCAATGGCTATCACATGTGTGAAAATACGGTCATAATATTCGTTTGTACAAATGGTTGCATGATATGTTTGTAATAACAAACCAAAATATACCTTAAAAATATAATTTATTATGTAAAGTCGAACGAATGTTTCTCTGTTTTTGTTTTACGAATCACGCTAGTATATTTTCTAGATACAGCAGTCAGAAGAAGGTGTTATTAACCATATAAAGATGCCCCGAATTATTGTTTATTTTAGTTGTGCGGTACCGTGCGTTATAAAACATTCTGGCGTAGCGTAGTGTTTTGTTAATAAATGAAGATAACTGGGAATAAGCTGTGCAGTTTAGCCTTCATCACAACTTGTTCGCTAGTCAATGACTAGGGCCACGATTTTGTCGCGAAAAGATTTTTGCCCCACTTTGTTTCAGTGACTCACGTGTACGTCGGCAGTTCTGTTTCAAGGTTATTGGCAGCGTGTCTTTGTTCAGACACGTTTCTCATTTGACTGCACCAATCAGAATAAGATTATTGTGAGTCTGTACGTCTATAATTTGCCAAGGTAAGTGAGAGTAAAATCATCCAACCACAGACGATGTAGCAGAGCTGCAGGTGTGCACATGACGCATCGAAACCAAATGTTGCAAAAATCTTTTCGCCATAAAATCGCGGCTCTATCAATGACTTCTTGGCAGTGTTGAGTATCAAGATTTCCAAGTCTAGGGACCTGAAAAAGTCTCGTTTTGTTTTGGGTACAGGCTAGAAGTCAAACAACTATTAGTTAGTGTCACGTTCTCAATTGGCTCTTGACTCTGTTGTAGAGATAGGAAATTTCGCGAAAAGATTTTTGCCTCGCTTTGTTTCAGTGCCTTACGTGCGCACCTGCATCTCGGCTTTGTGGTCAGTGATTGGCTGCCGTAACACCCAGCGTCTTGAGGTTAAACCAGCAAATCACAGACGTCATGTGACGCAGTTATCTGTATACTGATTGGCACAGCCAAATGAATAACAACTCTGCACAAAAGACTCTGGTCAATAGCCGTGAAGTTGAGCTGCAGGTGTGCACGTAAGGCACTGAAACAAAGTGGGGCAAAAATCTTTTCACCAAAAATTACTGTCCCTACTCATTTGACACCTCCTCGAGGGACCTGAGCCAGTTACGCAGAATCAACTACATGCAGTTCCAATCATGTGATATTACTGTGTCAGTGAGCAGCCAATAAACATACATATGTTGTCTACTCGAGCACACAGATATTCTTGGAGGTTAGCCTACATGTCAGTGAACCCGCGAATTTTTCCAGTCTCTATAAGTTTTACGACAGGTGCCGCAGTTGTATTGTGTGTCAATTTTTATGAACTTTTTGTAAAACAATTTTTTCCCACATGAAGTTATAGTGTTACTGTGTCAAATTATTATATGATCTATAAATAGAGCCGCGATTTTATGGCGAAAAGATTTTTGCAACATTTGGTTTCGATGCGTCATGTGCACACCTGCAGCTCTGCTACGTCGTCTGTGGTTGGATGATTTTACTCTCACTGGCCTTGGCAAATTATAGACGTACAGACTCACAATAATCTTATTCTGATTGGTGCAGTCAAATTAGAAACGTGTCTGAACAAAGACACGCTGCCAATAACCTTGAAACAGAACTGCCGATGTGCACGTGAGTCATTGAAACAAAGTGGGGCAAAAATCTTTTCGCGACAAAATCGTGGCTCTATCTATAAAGTTTCCACAACTACTTTACAGGAGCTCTCAAATTCCTCTTAAATTCCTTTGTATAGTTTTGCTTTAAATTACCATATCATTACGAGTCATGCGCAAGCCGTAGCTATAAGCCAACCAGTGAGCATATAATAAGAAAGTCCGTGTTAAACAACGAGAACCTTATTTTTTGCCGAAAACGCTCAAAGTAGGTTACTATATCTAATACCAACGTCATAACAAGCATCATAAAAATGGGGAGAGACGCTTCAGTATTATCATGTTCATAAAGCAATTGTAATTATTAAATTTAACGTTTCGACTTAGTATATTAAGCTATTTGGAAATGACATGCGTTATTAGGCCTTCATATGCATAATTTCAATTCATTGTTCCTGATAAAAGTTCGTTCTAAGTATCTACAAAGTCGTTTTAGTGTTATTTTTAATTTTTAGCAAACTATATTAGTAGAGAAGGTGATTTATCGCGGGAAAAGTTGACCGTTTGCTAGGCTTCAATGTAATGCATTAATTTCCGACGCTTTTATTTCGTTACTGGCGAGTCCCTATTTGACTGGGCCAATGATAACTCTGGTGCACTACTACTGGATGAGATTCATCCGTGAACACCTACATCGTGACACACAACCGTCGGCCAACAATACATGACGCAGGACGCTAAAGTGATTTGCAGAATACGCTGGCAGAATACATTCTCGCGATAAATCACCTTCTCTATACATTAGTTATCTTGCAGGTCTTTGAAAAAAATGTTTGTCGTAAACTTTAACTGAATATGAACGTTTATTTTCCACATTTCACACATAATTCTTTCTGTGAATTGCACATAATAGAAAACATTCGCATGCTTGAAGTATGTTATGAACATTTTTATCCATATACTTTATTTTGAACAGCAAATATAAGTTTTTGTTATTACAATTCACAACACTCTGGTTTTATATTTACAAAGACAAACGTTGACTCTTAAGTCGCTACAAAGTCATTATTGCATTATTTTTAATGCTTAACAAGCTATATTAGCATTTTTCACGTATTTGAAAACATTTCATCTCGGTAATGCGGATTTATTGTGACGTTATGACTGAAGAAGTCATGTCTAGTAATACAAAGTCGTGGCTGGCCTTTGCAAGTCATTTCAGTTCATCGCTAGTTATGGCTAGTCATGACAAGTCATCACTATTTCTGGAAAGACATAAGTAATCGCTAGTCAAAACAAGTCATGGCAAGTGGTTAACAAGCCATGGCCAGTAATAACAATTCATGTCAATTTATAGCAAGTAATTTAAGGTCATGGAAGGCGTTGTCAGTCGTGGCAAATTGTAACAAGTCGAGGCAAGTCGTAGCAAGTCGCAAAAAGTCGTGGCTAGTCGTAACAATTCGTTGAAAGTCGTGACAAATCGTGGAATTTCATGAAAAGACATGACAAGTATTGCAATTTATGTCACGTCGTCGCAACTCAAGAGTAGCACAGAGGATCTCAGGGCAAACTTATCGCTGATAAGTAGTGCGACAGAAGAGGACAACTTCGACTCTTTTTGGTTAAGGTGTAAGGAAAGGTTCGGTGTTGAGTGGACGACTGGAAAACTCAATCGTCAATAAAATATTAACAACTCATCAAAATTCGATGAGAATTTTTTCCGAGTAGATATTTTATCAGCGAACGTTTATTTGTATTGCAATATGCGGTAGTATGCTTTACTTTCGAATAAAAAATTATAAACTGTCACAAAATCTACAAAAATGGAAAACTGTCATTTATACAATTTGTAATATGATAATATCTAGGTCTCTATGATAACCACCAAATAAAAAAAAAATATTCGAGTATTGATTTGAAAATAATTTTACCACCCGAAAATCTCTGCGCGGATTGTTTACGGATGTTAAAATTATTTTCTAGAAATTGCGAGTAGTTTTGAAATCAGGTTATCATAGAGGCCTAGATATTATCACAATAAAAATTATAAAAATGGGGAACATGCCCAATTTTTTAATGTTTTTATTCAATTTCGCAGGTATTTTAAAGCAATAATCACATTTTCCTTTTGATTTCTATGCGTTGATTCACGTATGATCGGCGAAAAACGTAACGTAATTAAAGAAGCCTGGAAATACGCTTGACTTCGAGCAGAATCTTCGGAAAAAAGAAGCTGTTCAGCCTTTGAAAGTGTTTTGTAAGAGGCTACACGAAAATGGCTTTCAGTGTAAAAATTTTACTTGAATAAGCTAGTGATTATTTAAACTAATATTCAACTTGTTTTGTGTGAATCTCACGACACGGCCGCATTTCACTAGGTATTCTCTCAGGTGAGATCTGAGGAACAAGTAGGCTATAAATACGGCCCTGAGATGGCGCAAACCATTAGCTACACGTAAGTCTAGTAGATTTGTTTAAGTTAAACGTATATTATGTAGCACAATTCTCCACCACGATAAATATCTACCGTACTACACGCTTAAAGACTTCAAGTCGTTTTGTAACTCCTAAATTAAAATACCGACACTGTAAACAACGTAATTGGCCTTGTCTCGACTAGGAAAACGTGACTTCCCGCCAAGCGATTTGCGCCATGTGACATCAAGCCAATCACAGAGCGTTCTCATCCCGTTTGAAATTTTCTGAATTTCTTTCATTAACAGCGACATTTTTTGCATGTTATGTATTGTTTTAGGTCTCGGCATTAAGTACACGTGTTATTTAGCAATAATTCTAAATGCTGGTAATGTTTTTAGTTAAATGTTGACACATGCATGTTCCCCATTACAGTTATCCATTTTTGTAGATTTTGTGGTTTCAAACTCTTATTTTTCTAAAAACAGTTTATATAACTTTTTATTCGAAAGAAACGCATACTACCACATAATACTATATAAATAAACGTCCACTGATAATATACCTACTCGGCAAAAAATCTCATCGAATTTTGATGAGTTCAGATTTTATAGAGGAATGAGTATTCCAAATGTCCACTCGACATCGTACCTTTCCATACTACATCAAAATTCGTGTTCTCTATTTCAGTTAAGAGGATCTGCAGCCAACCAGCACCGACTACTGTGCGAGAAGACAGCTCAAGGTGACCGAGAACATGAAAGTAGGGAAGAAAATGACGATCTTACTCTTGCTGCTTGGGACTCCTCTTCCTCCTTGTATTGTCTGTGTCGCTCGGTCGCAGAATAAATAACGCTATCAGAAGCGACAAGGGAAGCCTTTTCATCGTTGTCATCGCACCAGCACTCAGGGTATTCAGGAATATTAACAGTGTCACGTAAATACAAGTCATTGGTTTATAGAACCAATTGTGTAGTTTGAGGAACTGTAATTAGTATGTATATTTAATACATATTTTGAATTGGCATAGGCGACGATTCACTGCTCAATATCTGATAGTAACTAACTCTATCAGAAGCGACATACTGAAGCTTTTTGAATATATGTTATTGTACCAGCTCTCGGGGAGTACATGCATGTAAATAATCCGTGCGAAATTTCAGATATTAGTTTAAATAACCGCTTATGTTTAAAGAAATGCGTAATTAGTTAATACATAAATTAAAATATTATAAATGGTAAATAAGAAGTAACTTGTGTCAAACCTTCACTACTAATATTCAGTGTAACCAATCACTCACGATCTCCAACACTACGACAATCCAAAGAGAAAACGAGTTAATTAAAACCACATCATGTTGTTTCTGTTACTACATACTCATTTATTCTGTAGCTTTGGTCTGAGTGTTCTGCAACAAGCGAGTCCCTGGTTACTGCTCCCGGTACGCCCAACGAAAGAAGAATATGTATTTCCAGTTGTAAACTGGTGCACAATTAATGTAAATGTAATACGAATGACAGATGCATGATCATCAAGTATTTAAGGCCAAGCTAGGTTTTTTTCCCCCCATTTTTGCAAAATAACTCACACTTTGTTTACGTAAAGCTTAAAAAAATCAAGACTAAGATCAGTCGTATGGTGCACACTTTTGTGTATGCGTTTCGCAAAATAATGCACCCTTCGTTCACAAAAAAATATATATAATTTTGCATGAATAAGGTTTATTTTCGTAACAAAATTAGTATTATTTTGGATGAAAAAAATCTGAAATAAATAAATAAATAAAAAACTACGAATTTCATTGACGCCAAAAATGAGCGGAAATAATTATACGTTTGTGACAAAACAGTATACGGATTCTTTGATATGAAAATTATATTGCCTTAGAAAATACTTTCGAAATCACTGTAAAAAAGCAGTTATGTCCTTAAATTCAAAAACTACAAATCGAAGAGTGAAGTATGGTCTGAAAGTTGCACACATTGGTCTTTTAATTCTCCAGGTTCTGATTACTTAGAAATAGGAGATAAATGCAGACATTTTACACTCCTACATTGTTCCTCGATCTCTTTTACATGAAAATACAGAATCATACGTTTAATACCTCCCGAATAAGAAGTTCTTTGTTGAACCTCTACAGCACACTTTAAGCAGTACAAGTATGCACCTTAAAAAACGTGTTTCCGATAAAACATCGATATCTTCCATCGAAATATAGAGTTACTTTTCACTTCAGGATTATGATTACGTAAATATCCGAACATAAATTTCAGAGTTTTAAAACTCAACACCTCAGTTGTGTAAACCGATAAAACGTGTTTTTAACGAATCGTCTATATACTTTAGCATGGGCCGTACGGGCTATCATTATGATTGTCAATTTAATTGTATTCTCAATACAATTGCCTAAAACGTGATTTAAAGAATTGTCCAAGTAAGAGCATTGGAGGTGGTAAAGAGACGTAAAATTGGTTTACGATTAACCCTCGATATTTATCCAACCAATTGAGATATTGAGGTGTTGTTATGCATTTGTACTGGCCAAAGTAAACTAATTATCAAGCACGAAACTCAGTTTGAGAACAAGTCTAGGCAAACGATCCGAAAAGAAAATATAATTATTAAAAAAAAAATTAAAATAATTTACACTCAGTTATGTTTTTCATGTCCCTCGAATTTTAATGAAATGCTGCCAATTACTCGCAGACCTTACATGTGTGTGTGTATATAAATGTGTATATATAAACACATACATACACAGCTATACAGGATGAGACACATAAAGTGTTAATAGAGCAATAGCACTCAAACCAGTCGCCACGATTTTGTCGCGAAAAGATATTTGCCCACTTTGTTTCAGTGTCTGTCGTGCACATCGGCAGCTCGGCTTCATGATTACTGGCAGCGTGTGTTTGTTTAGACACGTCTCTCATTTTACTGCACCAATCAGAACAATATTATTGTGACTCCGTACGTCTGTAATTTGCCAAGACAAGTGAGAGTAAAATCATCCAATCACAGGCGATGTAGCAGATCTGCAGATGTGCACATATCACATTGAAACCAAATGTTGCAAAAATATTTTCGCCATAAAATCGTGGCTCTAGTGATCATATCCACAAATGTTTCAGACAAAAGTTTCAGTGTTCGGGAAGGCCGTCATACAGGGCCGTCCTATTTTTTTTTATCGGTGAGGCGTTGAAGTTACGTCTAGGTCAACTCCACTTTGTTAGATGGAACCATATATATATCTTTTTTGGTGGCATTAGTACCGATTTGACGACGAATTCAGCAATCTACAACACAAGGTCATTTAGTCACGCATTACCTTCTAATGTGAGTACATCGGATCACGAAAATGAACGATTTTCAAGAATCATTTGATATGTTGATGGTGTTGCGGGAATGCCGTAAAAATTACAGAAACGCCCAGGATTTGTATGTGGCTCGTTATCCGGATAGGCAACAAAAATTGCACATGGCTTTTAAGCGATTAGCTGACAGTTTCTGTCGCTTCGGTACAATGAAACACACGAGTCAGACGTCGACCGATTGTAAATGAAAACAATGCGGCTGCTATAGTAGCTTTTGCTGCACTAAATCCATATGCGAGCAGCAGGCAAATGGAAAGAGAGTGGAATTAGTCAACGATCTGTATTAAGAATCTTACATCAACACAAATTTCATCCGTATCGTATGTCATTACATCAGAATTCGTACGGCAATGCTTTCTTAAATCGCTACAACTTACGTAACTGGATTCGTAGACAATCACACACAGATGTCTCCTTTTTGGGTTATGTACTCTTTACCGACGAATATAACTTCACAAACACGGGAAATGTGAACAGGCATAAAATGCATTATTGGGCAAAAGAGAATCCTCGATGAATGAGAACTGTACCATTTCAACATCCGTGGTCCGTTTATTGTTAGTGCGGAATTGTCGGCGATCACGTCATTGGTCCATATTTTATTCAAGGTCGCTTGACTGGGCAAGTTTATGCAAACTTATGCACAACGTACTGCCACAATTATTGGATACATGCCTTTGCACGTTCGCGTGAACATGTGGATGCAACAAAACGGGGCACCACCCCATTGTGCTCTGTGTTCGAGACGAGAGCTGGATGAGATTTTTGGCGACAAGTGAATAGGACGAAGCGGCCCTGTAGCTTGGCCAACTCGTTCGACAGATCTAACGCCACTAGATTACTATTTATGAGGTTTTGTCACAGAACTCGTAATGGCGGCAGCACCTACCGCTCCAAACGACATGAAAGAAAGAATACGCCGAGCATGAACTGAAATTACACCGCAAATGTTGTCTGACGTTCGACGATCTTATCATCAGCGAATTAAAAAGGGCTTACATGTCGAGGGACATCACTTCTAGCATCTTCTGTAGGTAGATCCAAACCAAGGTTAGTGGGTCCTTTGAGTGCGTGACTAAATGACCTTGTGTTGTAGGTCGCTGGATTCGTCGTCAAATCGGTACTAATGTCATCGAATAAAAGATACGTGATTCCATATAACAATGCGGAGTTTACCTTGACGTAGCTTCAGCGCTTCCACCGACAAAAAAAAAATTGGATTGCCCAGTATGACGGCCTTCTCGAACACTGAAACTTAAGTCTGAAATATTTGTAGATATAGTCTCTTGTTTGAGTGCGATTTTTCTGGAACACTTTATGTGCCTCATCCTGTATATGTGTGTATGTGTGTTTACGTATCAGTAGAGATGATGGTTTGACCGTTTGCTGGGTTTCAACGTACGTTCAGCTTATAAAAAAAGATTCCTGGCTTTCACTTGTGCGTAGCTGTTGCCCTATTGGACTGAGCCAATAAGAATACCACTATTTAAATATTTAATGACTGTTATTGGCCTGCATAAAGCTACGTTGTATCATATGTATACCACCCAATCATACATGTTGCATGAAACTAAAGTGTTTTCAAGGGTATGTTGGCACAAATAATTTTCGCGATATACCATCATTAGAGGTACGTCAATTTCGCGGATTCATCTGGCAGTAGCCTAGATTGCTCAGTCCTGTACACGCTCTAGATACAGTCGATTATTAGTGACTGGAAAATTTCGCGAATTCAATGACCTGGAGGACCCATTGTACAATGCATACTCAAGCCCCGACTATTTGTCAACTAGCTGCTACTCTGTGGGACAGCAGACAATGAACGAATAGACGAGGCTTGAGTATGCATAGTATGATGGATTCTAGCCTACAGGTCATTGAATTCGCGAAATTTTCCAGTCCCTATCGATTATTCATTGTCTTACAACGAAACAAGCGATAGCTCTATGAATAATCTCCTTATTTCCTACTGGCTTGCAGTAGTCAAATGCGTTTCGTGACAGCCGCCAGCTAATCACACACGTGATTATGAAGTATATATTTTTGTCGTTCAACCTGACCTGGAATGTATTTGCGAAATTGACGTACCTCTAACCATCATCTGTACGTATCAGTATATTTAATTCGCTTACAAGGCAAATCAAGAGAGAATGTTTTACCAAATTTAGTTTCACTGTGCAACATCTTAATTAACTTTTTCATGTTTATACTGCTAAATACAAACAGTTATATATCTGGCTAGACTCAGCGGGGTTACCGTAGAAAGGAAATTATATTAATGAGTTAATCTGGAAACACGCGAGCAAATGCATGAACAGTAGGTCTCATATGGCCATCCGACTGACTCAGTCTGTGAATAACTAACAGGACAACCATGCCTATTTTCTATCTTCTCCGTTAATCACAATAATTACTTAAACCGTTTAGCTTCCACACAGGCAACTATTCCATACTTTTCATTAAGTTTAGTATAAAAATTAGGATATTTGTTAAACTTCAGCCCAATAAATACAACCAGTTGTGAGGATAAAACGTAGACGATATTTTTATCGAATTCCTCTAATGGCTAAGTCTCTAGAGAAACCATTTTAGTGTGAAATCTTGTACTGACTGGTATCTTTTAAAGTAGAAATTCTTAACTAGCTAAAAAGAGAGGTTGATGCTGCATAATACTGACAGAATAAGTGCTCTACCACTGATGACTCAGAATTGGAATGCTTCTATGTGTCAGACGACTACGATTTCTTCTATCCACGCGATGAGTTGATGCAGTCTGAGTGCAAGATCTTGACGAGGAACTGAACAAAGCTGCACAGAGACTGTTCGATCGAAATGTGGGGTCGAACTCACTGTCGTCAGTTCTGTGAGTGGGGCAGGATGCACAGTGTGCGTCTCGTATGTGCGCAGTGAAGGACACACAGAATACTTCCGGCCTGTGAGTCTTCCGGAGCGCACGATGGACGTCTGGTCTGTGCGTGAGGCAGGATGCACAGCATACGTCTCGTATGTGCGCAGTGAAGGACACACAGCATACTTCCGGCCTGTGAGTCTTCCGGAGCGCACGATGGACGTCTGGTCTGTGCGTGAGGCAAGATGCACAGCATACGTCTCGTATGTGCGCAGTGAAGGACACACAGCATACTTCCGGCCTGCGAGACTTCCGGAGCGCACGATAGACGTCTGGTCTGTGCGTGAGGCAGGATGCACAGCATACGTCTCGTATGTGCGCAGTGAAGGACACACAGCATACTTCCGGCCTGTGAGTCTTCCGGAGCGCACGACTGACGTCTGGTGTGTGCGCGGAGCAGGATGCACAGTGTACGTCTCGTATGTTTATGGAAACACACAAATTCATACTATCGGTATCTCACGTGTGTCGGATTAGAAGAGCAGTTTCTTGCTTATGTGCCGAAATTTATTCGATGCGTTTGAAGCACGGAAACAGAAGAGCGATAATAATCAGACTACCATGCACGAAGAGAACTACATTGCCTCTAAAACTGGCGAACTAAATCTACGGGCAGTATTTCTTAGTGATAAAATTTTTTTTATGGGAAGCGGACCCTTCAGTTTTGTTTGTAGATGCTATGCAATAAAACCAACTCAGGCGTCTAGTTTTCTGTCACACGAATCCGAGTGAAAATTAAGATTTACAACATTATAGTTATTTTGAGGAGTCAAAAGTGCATTTTTTGTTTGGGGCCAGGGGGTGGCAGAGAAATGTATGGGGAATACATTTTGTTATTGTTTATATAAGTAAATTAAACCATACATGTTGGGGGAAATATGATTGCGAATTATCTTATAGTCTTATAAAAGGGTTTGCTCAGTTAAGACTTGCTTAGGGTTGACGTCGTGTAAATAATACAATGAACTAGGAACTTTATTCGCGATTTATATAACATATACAATAACAATTAATGTAGACGCGAAGAGGGGCAAATCTTTAGCAATTATAATTATAGTAATTTAAGTTGTTCAGCCATTCAATTCAATTACGACCGTCGCACCTTAATAGTTGTTTGTTGTCGAGGCTGATGTTCTGTAGCGATTACGGCGAACGCAGCTGGACGTCCTGATTCATCTCGACTTGGTGATGATATCGAACAGACAGCCAGACGACAGACGACTGACAGCCTCTGTGGGTAGCGTGACACGGACCTTTATTGCGTCGTGTGTGTCAACTTGTTACCTCTCCGGTGTGGGGGATTACACTGCTGCATTAATCCGTGTTTAATGTTGTGTTTCCTTAGCCAAGTTTGCCTGTTAGTAAATTATTTCAGGTGGCCTAATTGCCAAGGCATAGCTGCCTTGTGTTTGAACCAGGGGTACATCATGGTTAGGGCCATGAGCTTTTAGCAAAAATAATTTGGCCCCAATTTGTTTCAGTGCCGTACGTTCACAGCTGCAGTTCTGCTACATAGACAGTGATTGGACGTTTTAACTCCCACGTGTCTTGATGCTCTACCCGCAAATCACATATGTGTGCTGCTGCAGTAACCTTACTGTGATTGGCGCAGTCAAATTGGAGACGTCACTCCACAGAGACACGCTGCCAATAACCATGAAGCAAAGCTGCAGATGTACTCGTAAGACACTGAAACAAAGTGAGGCAAAATTCATTTCGCGAAAAGTACATAGCAATTTGACAGTTTCCAGTAAAATAAGGACTGGCGGACTACGTTTTTACACCGTTCACGTGCTGGGTACATTCTCTCTCTAGATAGGATATGTAGTTAATTTTTGTAGACATTTATTAGGCATCACATGCGTTTATGATCGGGCTGATAAGTAAATATATTATTCAGTTATGTACGAAACCACTGACATACGAAACAGCTCGCTCGGCTCTTGTTCTGTTGTCCACTCCTGCCAACCTTAATGAACTAACTTACCCACGCCCATTTTTCTAACCTTCATTTTAAATTTTGAGATGTCACAAATCGAGTTTTCGAAGAGAAAACACACTTCTTCCGCAGCATGTTATGGCCGCCATTGATGTATTCTGTTGTTTGCCTGGGATGTCAGGAAGGTTTTTCTCGTTACTGAACCTCCTAAGTCTGGAGAGTTGTTGTGTGAGCTGTCTCGGTGAAGCACAGTTGCATGTTCTGGTGTCAGAGTGACCGCTGAGGTTAGTACCGATGTTAATGCCGGTGCCATTTCTTCGCCACTGCGTGCAGTGGAATGGCTTTTAATGGCCTGACAAGACAAACTTCGCAGCTGTAGGTCATTCCTTGGAAGCGTTCTTGTCTTAAGGAACCATCAATTCCAGCTGTATTTCTTCTGGGCGTGTCTATTAGATAGGACCTTGTGTTTTGGTACGTGTGCTACCCCATTTTCCTGGACCCACTATTTATGTGCTTCCCGGTAGAGAATATCTTGTGATGCTTTGAGTAAGTAGGTCAGCTTTTTATTTTTGTTGAACTGAGCGATTTGCTTCTTTCTGAGTTCGCGGACCATTTGACTAGCTTCAGGTGCAGGAGCTCTTCACAGAATGGTAGGGTTGTTATTGTCCTCCGTCCCGTTTGTATTTGCACTGGATAGACTGTTAAGCCCCTTGGTGTGTTCTTCTGATGGTGCAACCGTGCCAACCATAATATGTCGGAATTGTCCTCATTACACTTCATGGTAAGATTCTCCGCTTCCTGCACGTTTCGCTCCGCTAATCTGTTGGATTGGTGAAAGTGGAGACTGGGTAGTCTGGTAAGTGAAATTTCAGTCTGTGTTGACCTTTTGAAACTGATTATACAGGGTGAGGATGCTAACTGTTTAAAGCTCCCCGCAGTGACACTGGGGACTCCGAGACAAGTGATTCGACATAGGACATGTAGGGTCCAAACGGACGGGAAAGGCCCGAAAATTCGCCTTCAAGTTTCCATGACGTCACATCCGGTGTGTCCGCATCAGGCGCGTACGGACGAGTATTCAAAGGAGTTCTTTCGATCCAACCTGTCTCTGTGGCTCAGTGTCTGCGTCAGAACCTTGTAAACTTGCGGTCCGAGGTTCGTGTCCCAGTGTCGACAATTTGTTGTCAACGTTACTTTTTGCAATTTTAACTGACTTCAACTGTTATTTCTTTGTAACCCTTTGCTGCATAATTTATTTTATTTTGTTTTAGCTGTGTTCTACATTTTTTGTTTATAGCCCCATTAGTTTGTATTTGTTTTATGCATGTTAGATAAAGTTGTTAGCAAAGACGAGCTGTTGGCTCGGTGTGCACTTTTGCGGACAAGTTTGTATCAATTGTTCTCTATCATGAAGCTTACGGGGACATTGTTATGATATTTTAAACAAGGAATCACCGAACCGGTACAAAGTACATCTTTTTAATTAATCAGTCCTAATAATGTACATATTGGGCGCAATAACTCATTAAGACAACAGTCACTTTCCTAACAAGGAATTGCTTGTAAGTTAACGTGTCAAATGACGCAGAATTACGACAAACACTTCATTGTTTACAATAACGAAGAAGAAAAAAAAACCTGGCCGTCTCGCATAAGATTGGAGATTGATGCGGACACACCGGATGTGACGTCATGGAAACTTGAAGGCGAATTTTCGGGCCTTTCCCGTCCGTTTGGACCCTACATGTCCTATGTCGAATCACTTGTCTCGGAGTCCCCAGTGTCACTGCAGGGAGCTTTAAACAGTTAGCATCCTCACCCTGTATATACGGGCTTTCGTCTACGCAAAGTTAATCCAGGATTTCATTTTGGGAAAACCAGATTTTTAAATTACTTACAATTGCTTCGCTAGTGGTTGAACTCTCAGCACTGCGAGAGTAATAGTCAGTAACAAGGAGGTAGTATTTCCCTTTGTGGTGAAACTAGTCTGAGACTATGTGCATCCACGGTCTGCATGAAACTGTCTTATCGTTAAGGGGTTCCTGCGGGGTGTAATTTTGAAGTTTTTGGGCACGAAGCACATTTATGCACGTACATGGTACTGTCTTTTTCATACCTGGCTAAAACACATATTCTGGAACCAATTCAAGTGTACCTTGGATTCCTTTGTGGGATAACTGCAACTCTAACAAAATTAGTGGCTGCCATGAAGGCGGTTTTAACATTATGTTACATTCGAATATTCCGTCCTCCCTCGTACACTGCTAGTTCTTCCCGAAATGTCCAGTATTTTGGGAGGTTGGCTGGTACCTAATTCATCATCTGTGCCCTGCTCTGATGTATCATATGGGGAAGAACTGACAGTTCTGTGCTTGCTTGGATAGTGCCCTTCAGTTGTGCTATATGCATTTGTGACATCGCAACCCTTGTCATGTACTTCGAACATTCGTCGTGATTCTGGTTCTAGCACGTTGTTACAAAAAAAACCGTTACATAAGAACTAGACTGTTACGCTGCTCGGTTGTTACATTACCAAATTGAACGCTGACATATTACAGGCCCAGCTAGGGAATCTTGTACTTGAGCAAATTTAATTTTTTTTAAGGATTGGTATAGAGCATTGCATGCTATGGACTGCAATGTGGCGCCGTTCAATTTGGTTACACATCGAGGCAGGCCATAAGCATTGATCTTGTATCCCTTTGTTGTTACAGTAACGATTCAGTGTCTCAGCTATATATAGTTCTAATCCTTTCTTGTACACGACTGTGGGGTTGCACGTTAGTAATTCGAACTGACTGTCTTGCTCGGCTGTCTTGGAGAGTTTTTTTTAAATTGCCTCCAGTGGCTTCTGGTCGGTTTCTATAGCTAGATGTTAGTATATACTCATGATATTTCTTTTATGCCGTGAGCGTGGAATAGGTAGCTTCTTCAGTTTGGTTGTTGTTTTGCTGCGATTTGAGAGTGCCTTGGATGCATAAGTTGATCCTCTTGGAAGCATGTTGATGCCACTGAATGGCTACTGCCATATTCGGGGGTTGTCGCTGGTTTTTAAAGGTCGTAGTATCTCAGCAATAGTGGAGACTTAAGGGTTTCTTTGAGTGCTGTATACGCATTTTTTCAGTGTTTCAGTGCCATGCAATATCATTCCCCAACAGTTTCCAAAGCGGATCTCAGAGTTCTGCAACTCTGGGAATAAGTTTCGATAGCTAGTTCATCATTCTCAGACATCTTTGTAGTTCAAGGATCGACAATTGATCCTTAATTCGTTACATGGCTACTGTTTTTGCAGGGTCTGGTAGGATTATTTTATCTGAAAGTATTGAACCCAAGAATTTCACCTGTTTCTGTGCAAAAAAAAAATTTCTCGGGTTAAGTGTTAATCCTGCTTCTATGATCTTGTTGATGTCGATGTCGACCTTTGTGATTTACTCTTGCCAGTGTAATACTACGTGTATATACATATACATATATACACATACCCACACACATACATACACACACACACACACACATATATATATATATATATATATATATATATATATATAAAACTATGTATATACACATGTAGGATTACAGTATGTAATTAGGATTACAGTGGAGTAGCTGTGTAAGTTTCCAACTAGATGTTCCATACTGAAATAAATAATAATGTTCTGGGGTAAAGTAGAGGCTAGCCAGGAAGTGGTAAACAATAAGTATCAAGAAGTTACTAGCATAATTTTGTCCACGCAGGTTCATATTCACCCAAAAACGGAAACTCAATAGTGTAGATACGTAAATATGAAATATTCTTCCTATACGGGGTTCTTACAAAGTTTTCTGAGGGGGAAAAACCGCAAGTTAAAAAGTTTAAAACTAGAACGTTTCTCGTCGACGAAAATTAAACCCTTAGTTATATCATTTCAATTTAAGTATTTTATATTACTAATTACATAAATTTAACGGAGTCAGACTTGATTCAGAAGTAAAGAGTGGTAAAAATCTGGCCAGTGACATTTGCAAATTCTAAGACACATGTCTCCAGTTCGTAAATGTATTTCGAAGATCGTTAGGTATCCTAGTATTGGTAGATAGTCGAGGTGCGTCTACCTTCAATTACACAAAACAAGGCATTACGTGTTCTGCGGCTTGGATAAAGTGTCTTGGTGCGTTTCAAAACATACGTAATTTCTCTCCAATTGCCTGCAGAAAGAAGTTCTAGACATTACTGTCATATAGAGGTTATTACGCATTATGTAATGGCGAGAAGTGGCAGGAAAAATTTAGATTCAGGGAATGTGAGATGGCAAACAACTAAGCTGTAAATTTAAGGCCAGGAAAAAAATTGTATTTACGTCTAAATGCTCAGATACAGTCGGTTTTTAAATGTCAAGTTCTTTCATTTTCCTTTTATTTACCAATGATTACTTTAAAGAAAAATACCTACTGTTATTTTTAATTTTCGCTTCTTTATCGTACCTTTTAAACCAACTTTCCGAAGGAAAAAGTTGGCTTGTAAGATTCCCTTCTCGTCTGTGTGTCAATGTGTTTGTGTTGATGTGTGTATACGTAGTGTTAGTGTGTGTGTGTTTTGCGGAGTATGTTTTGAAATGTGTTTGTTTTGAGGGATGTGTGTTTTGAGGGATGTGTGTTTTGAGGGATGTGTGTTTTGAGGGATGTGTGTTTTGAGGGATGTGTGTTTTGAGGGGTGTGTGTTTTGAGGGGTGTGTGTTTTGAGGGGTGTGTGTTTTGAGGGGTGTGTGTTTTGAGAGTGTGTTTTGAGAGTGTGTGTTTTGAGAGTGTGTGTTTTGATGGGTGTGTGTTTTGAGGGGAGTGTGTTTTGAAGGGAGTGTGTTTTGAGGGGAGTGTGTTTTGAGGGGAGTGTATTTTGAGGGGAGTGTGTTTTGAGGGGAGTGTGCTTTGAGAGGTGTGTGTTTTTGGTGTCTGTGTTTAGATGTGTGCGCTTCGGTGAGTTAGTGTTTCGGTGTGTAGATGTTTGGTGTGTGTTTGTTTTGAAGTGTCAGTTCGTATGTGTCGCGTTTTGTCAAAGAAGATTGCTTGCGGCACTTCATTATATTTCAACGTGCCGCTGGCGTATTCGCGGTGTGTGCCACCTATGGCAGTCAGTGAAATACACCGCATCTCGCTAGCGGCGGAAGACGATACATTCACTCCGGATTGAGGTCATCTGTAGATGTGGGCTTGCGCATTTGCGTGTATGTGTAAAAGGAGTGGGGAATCGGTTATGTTAAGGAATGGTGTCGCCATCTTGTATTTGAGGCATTTTTTCGCCTTAATCAGTTTTACACATGGATGGTCTTGTGGCACTGTAAACCATATCCTGATGTTTTTGCCGTAAAAACTGTTTCCTTTTACCATATAGTTAAAATATCTATGCCTTAGCATAAACAAAATATTCACATACCATTGCTTTCTGTCTGAAATAATTTAATCCTAACCATTTAGAATTCACAGTTGGTTCTCAGTGGCATAACCGCCTTCATTTTTTCCTTGTGTTTCCTGCAACGGCAATATATGTATCAGTTTAGTGAATTTATGTAATATGTCGCTAACTGGGATCATTATTTATTTATATTCAACGGTAACAAATTAAAAAATAACAATTGAATTGAGTATGGTTCAGAAATATGTTATTTATATTTTCTAAGGTATTAACAATTTGTTGAGAAACTAATTCCTAAGGCGTGTCTTACAAGGAATTTATTTACACCTCTTTAGAAGTTTGGCAGATAAGAGAGGTACACAATATGATGGGGGCTGCTACTCCTTAACAACCAAACGCTTACAGCGAGAAGAGACGACTCACTGATGCTTGTCTCTGTTAAATCTTTAAAATAATACTTTCTTATGTAGATTTTCATTGCAACGGACGGATTTGTTGCATAGTTGTGTCTTTATTGGAGCTTCACATTGAGATTTTCTATGCTCACGCTGAAATTTACTCACCGATAAAGTTACAATATATACAGAGTTAACTAACTACATATAGTAGCTAAAACAAAAACTTGAAACTGTTAACTGAAGAAAACTGACGATCAAGGTATTTAATCACTTAATTTAAAATAAGTAGGGCTAGGAATATGTCGCGAGTTCAATGACCAACATGCTAGAGTCTATTATCCTGTGTATACCGAAGCCCTACCAATTGTCCATTACCTACTACTCATTCAGACAACAGACAATGAACGAATAGTATGCAGAGGACATTGGATTCTATTACTCAGGTCATTGAACTCGTGAATTTTTCCTAGCCCTAAAAATAAGTTATGGTATCTTTGCAGGTGTGTTGTAACACGAGTTAATAATAAAGCGAAGGTTGGTGGACATACGCTTTGACTATGTTTTAATTGGGTTGCTCTGAGATTCTCATCTAGTTGTTAATTGTGCACAGTAGTTTGTCAGCTATTCCCGTACTTTTCATAGATATTTTTGCGTTGATCATTACAAAAAAAAGGATGTTACTGCCGACAAAACATGATAAATATCGTTCGTCCACCAGGCAATGTATTCTCAAAACAAATACATAGCAGTTACGCGCAAGATCGCAACTTCAGCGCAGTGCCAAGCCCGTACCTTCAGGGCACGACGATACCTCTGCACTCATTGCGCACAGGTTCACGTTAGTTTCCACGATCACATCACTGCGCCTCCGGCACCGTTTGCTTTAGGGCATAAATCATTGACACAAGTTGCGCTTCACACGTTGTCGTGCGTGACGAGCTGCATACACCTAAGATTTATTTGCCAGTTTTTTTAACACCGCTGCAGTTACGCTGCAGACTAATATAGGACAGCTTGTGCAATTTTTATGGGAAAACTAGAGGCTGATGTCACCCCAAGCACACGATATTTAACTTGTTTCAGATTTACGCTGAGAGCTAACAATGTAGGAAGAAACTTTCATTTTCTCTGTAACAATTAATTTCCTTGTTGTAACTGAAAACACACGAAGAAAACAAAAATAGCAAAACGTTAGACATATGAATAGGAAAAACCACCACTAAAGTAAAATATAAACTTCCATCTACGCATCCGTCTTTACGTACCGGCGGATGCAACGTTCATTTGTCAGGGAAGCGGAATAACTAGGCTCACGTACCAACTTGGCGTGCTGTCTTTAAATAACTACCTTCACACCTGAAACGTAATAAGCCCTTATTTATTGTATGCGACATTTAGTATGCAACTTGTAAATTGCTTTTAAGCCCATGCTGGTTAGTTTATATTGTTTTTGCGATAATTATTTTTTTAAAGCTTAAACGAGAGCAGATATCAAAAATCTGCCCGGTAGATTTGTTTAAAATGGTTTTTGTCGTGACAGCTATTTTTTCAAAGCTAGAAATTAAACAGTTTCGACAAAAACGTCTATTAACCATAATTTTATTAGTTACAAAATTAGCTAAAACTATGGTATTTGCTGCATTGAAAAAATCGGCCAACATAGAGTTGACGATTTTAAACAAAACTGCCTTACATATATTTGATATCTGACCTCGTTTAGGAGTAAACATTTAATATCCCTTAAAAACAGAAACTAGAGAGCATTTTTTCTTAAATTTACGTATGGCGTTACCTTCAGAAAGAGGCATGTTGTCATAGTTAATTGTCTTTATTTTATTTTTCTCAATCATACATTTTGACATTTAATAACGTGTTATATTTGAATCTGTGTTTCCATATTGCTAACCGGATGCTCTGACCTTCATGCTGCAAAACAGAGTAAACAAAAACCCAAATTTTTCGATAAGATACATTTCCACGTATGACATTTTTGATTTTTCGGGCGAACAGGCATCGAGAAACGCAGGCTTAATTAAACATCACGGAGGAAATCAAATAACCTCGTTAATCACTTTAGTAATTGAAGCGCATTGGGCTTCTCCTAAATTTTTACACTCTCAACATTTGCACTGCAGTAATTATGAATAAACACGTTCAAAAATAAATGTAAGCCATACCAATCACGAAACAGCTCAATTCCTATACTTTTCAAAAACTTGTAAAATTGTATCAATAGAAATAAACATATAAATGTTTTGTTCTAAAACTAAGTGGTTAAAACCATAGAGTGAATACATAATTACATTGCTGATCGGGCTGCGAATTAGCAAAAACGTGTTGAAAACATGTTTTGTTATATCTACGTCACGTGACACCTGGCGTGTACGATATGGAGGACGTGTTTTTGTAAGTACAGCCGATATTTATGCTTGTTTATATTTTTCTGTTTTACGGGAAACATTTTATTTGAAATGTTCAGTACGCTTACCTGCTGTGTACTGAATAATTAACTTAAATTAACTTGTCAGTTGTAGGCATGTTTTGAGTCAGATTCGTGAACCATACAAATTTATTAATTTTCCTTCAAGCGAATTGTGTGTAATAAAAGTTACTCAGTTTCATTGCTCTTTTGTCGTCGTTTGTGCACGGCAGTCATTGAGTGTAAGCGGCGCACATTTTCGTAGCGAAATGTAATTTTTATTTTTAGTTCCACATATAAAAAAATACGAATATCGCAGTGTCAAACCCTTAAACTTTAAAGTGAAGGAAAAAAGAAGTAAAATGTTGAAAATGTTACCGGAAGACCTATTGTTAAATAAACAAGAATCAAATATAAAATTGCAAGGTGGTTTCCAATTCAATAATATGACATAAATATCTAAACCGAGTAATTTAAATAGCAATACAAATACCATGGTTTCAAAATCATTTTGAAATTTACTTGTCAGTTCAGACAAACAATTTATGAAGTAAAACTAAACCTTTAAACGATTGTAATTTAACGTTACTTTTACAGTTTAGACCACGGCCTTCGAAGAAAAGGTTTGGACACTCGTCTGAAAACTTGACTCTACAATGGCGTTATTGATGTTCACTGGTCTCGAAGCCATGTCATGGTTGCCATCGGTTGTAGAAGACGCTAATTGCAATGAATGCTTCTTTTATCGTTGGTTAGCACAGAGAATGAAAAATGTATGCACTGAAAAGAATAGCAGGTTTTATAAAACCTTGTTCATGTTTGGCCAAAAACTTGTCAATTTCCTATGTTTATATGCAAAACACCGACCGCTGCAAAGCAGCGCCAAGCGGCAATATCATCAACTATCATCCAACAAGGGGAGTCAAAGAAATACGATCGCAACAGACTAGTGGTAATATATGCTGTATTACGTCCGTGGTTTAGACTATCTATCACTTTGTGTGTATGTCCACGGCCCACTGCGTACGCTCCCGTCTTATGTTCCTCTGACAGCTTAATTCATGTACATTGGTGACATTTATCAACAGTTAGCTCACAAATGTTTACATAAGAGCACTCACATACGATGCTGAAATTACGCCGAAAAATTTTAACTTGTAATTAAATTCAAGAATATTGATTTTTTTTGTGCTCGTATGGTAATTTTATGCAAAAGGAAAATAAAATTTCAAACTATTACGGACCGGGGGGTAATGAAAGGGGGGCGGGGTTGAAAAATTCACAACTTTGTTTTTAAAACTTTCTTTTGACATCAATACATTCAATATTATCGATACAAGACACATAATTTTATGTGTGAAAATCATCATGGTTTGTCCCGTCTCAGGTAAAAGTCACAAGAACTGGAGATCTTCCTAAGGGCGTATCAGATCAGATGAAATGAGATGGGTTTTAAGCAACGACATGATGCAATATCCGTAGAGCATGAGATCCCCGAGGAAGCTACATCCACCACGTTTCCCACATGCAAAAATCGGAATGCCATAGCCGGGAAACAAGCTCAGCTTGCTATAGTTGGGGACGATTGATTAGAACAGCGATCCATCTTTGCGTAAATCTTTATCGTAATTTGAGATATTACTTTTTACTTGCTGGTACCCGCAATTTCGTTCGCGGGATTTTCGTTTTAATGGAATAATATTTCCGAAACCAATAAAGCTTTGAAAAGTGTTACGTAAATGATGCAAAATCATGTTGATGACTGTTTTAGAACATTTTGAAAAATAAATTGTTTCACTGAGTTTTTTTGGGTGCCGCGTTCTGCCCCTGTTCCCCGTTTTGCCTACTCCTCGCGCACCAAAGTTCCCGTTGTGCCCCAATACCTAGTTTCCCCCCACCTTCCCCTCCCCCCAATTTTTTTTGCAGAAAGCTATACAGGCACACGCAAAACTCACCAAAGTCCAACCGCAATTGAATGAGTGGTATTGGAATTTGTAACGGAAAAAATTCCGTCAATGTAGTAAGAATTAAATATGATTACACATGTACACGTAAAGTAGGAATATTAGTTAAGTCACCCTAATTTTCAAATATTAGTGCATTGTACTTTCCACGTACGAATGCTGTAATATATTTCTTTGGTATTTCTTTGGCATGTCGTGATTGATAAATATTGTCATGAGGAATGAAAATAATAAACGCGGCACGGGAGACGGTGACCGGTGCCTCCCATCGCCTGCGAGCTGGCCTGTGATTGGCCAAGGGAGTTATAGGCGGGGTTTGCTGGCCGGTGCGTCAGTAGGTAAACGCTAGATGACACTCGGTAGGAAGCCACGGAAATAACCGGATTACGTGTCGTGAGCACGCAGCACAGAGAGTTACGTCTGACCAGCTGAGCCTGTATATGGGGATGGTCTGGCAACTGCGCGCCATGAGGGCCAGCATCTTGATAAGCATTATAAAACTTGAACAGCTGTAGTTTCCCGGAGAAAAAGAGTACATTGTCTAAAAAATAGAATATAATTTATGGTAGAACGGGTGGTAGACGCACACTTGTGAGCCGTTAACATTCAGGTAATTCAATTTACATCTTACCTTTGAAGTTACACGAAACAAGAACAAAAATATCCTGCCGGCAGGCAGCAATTTCATAAGCTTAAAAAATTACGAACTTCTATTCAACTCAACCCCTATTGAACACCGTTAGGGGATAGATTTTCAAAATTATTTTTTATTGCCCACCTACATTTTATAAGGATCTCCTTTGTGAAATGCTGGCCCATCGGTTTAAGTTGTGCATTTCTGTCAGTCAGTGTCAAGAATTTTACTAAGTAAATACCTTTGACGAGGTTATCTCTGATTCCAAAAGTATGCCTCGATTAAACTCAAAACTAATATGAATTTAAGTATGTTAGACCCTAGTACATTACCGCAATGTCAAAGTTATTGAATCGATGTCCGCATCATAGATTAAAATCACTCGTGTAACTTTCGGACTGCCAACTTACGCAGATAACGCAAAAAAATTAAATTGTTAATGCCAAGCTGATACGCGTTCAAGTACTAAAGCCACGGGGTATCTGTGATTTAATGATGATCAAATATTCTCAGCGCCAATACATTCAGCATCAAAACAATAAATATGTAAAGAGTGCGCCCCACTTTACCCAAATCCTGACAACACCAACGATGTGTCGACAAACTTGGACAATCACTTATTTCATATAAATGTTATTTCATATGCGTATCATGCACATATTTTGGGTACTGTGGTGATACGTTGATAGTAATTTTCTAACTATTAAACTTTACTACTACAGCGAAAATACCGTAAGGTACTTTGCAATATTATGGGATAATATTACACCACAATTTTCGTTTAAAATAACTATTAGCATCCTCTTAAAGGGAGTAAAACTTCACCTTACACAGCAGTCATAAACGACATTACTTTACTGTAAATAGTGTTTTAGAATTTATATTTTAAAATATAGTAATGGGGTGGTGAAAAGTTACCCAGTGGGGGGGGGGGGGTTGCAAAGTAACCTCACTTTACGGTAGCTAAGACATCGAGTAAAAAGTCGTGCAAACACGGCAATTTGATAACATAATTCCCCTAAAATATAGAACAAAGAGTCTGAGCATAAAACGAGGAAATGCATTCGTCTCACACAAAGATCCAACTACACTAAAAGTGCGTAAATAATCTCATAAATGAGTTACAGGGCTGATGGCTGGAGTAATAATTTTTTCCTGATTAACTCTTCGAGTCCTCTTTCCCTACACTCGCGAAGAGAGAGTTTGCTCCATATAGCATTAAACTAACCTCATTATGGTATCAAATACTTACAGCAACAACTATTTCGAGTAGTCAGAACTCCACAAACTTAACAGTAAGAATATGTATAGCATTGAGTCTTTCATGGCGCGACTTACGTACACGGTACCGCACTAAATTGGAGCGAAGCGTATGCATTGTAGCCATTACCTTTCTTTCTTTGGGATTTTTTTGTTCCATATCGCGCAGTACTGTTCCACCTAACTCGGTAACTTCTCCACACAGGTCGATACTGCTCCACTTCACTAGGTACTTATCCACCTAGCACGATAACTACTGCACACCGCTCAGTACTATTCCACTTCAGTCGGAACTGTTCTACCTCGCTAAGTAACCGCTCGACCTCGCTAAGTAACCGCTCGACCTCGCTAAGTAACCCTTCTAGTTCACTCAATAACTTCTCCACCTCACTCCATAACTGCCCCATTGACTCGATAGCTACTCCACATTGCTCAGTATTACTCTACCTTGCTCGGCACTGATCCATAATGCTTGTTACTGCTTCACATTGCTCGGAAGTGCTCCACCACGCTTGGTAACCGCTTCACATCGCTCGTTACTGCGCCACCTCGCTCGATAACGGCTCCACATCCTTCGGTAACGACTGCAGCTCGCTCGGTTCTACTCCACCTCGCTTGGTACTGCGCCACTTCGTTCAGTAACTGCTCCACCTCGCTCGGTACTGATTCATATTCATCGGTACTGTTTCACCCCGCTTGGTATTGCTCCTCCTTGCTCGGTACTGCTCCACCATGCTTGGTACAAAATGGTGCTATAGGTGACGTATGGTAAGATATTTAAGGCGTAATTGGGCCGGAATTAATGCCTGGAACGGTTTTCGCGTTTAAAGCCAGAAACATGATGATAAAGGCGATACCGACATGTGCATAACATACTTCATAGTCTCAATGAGTACTTATTTACGAACATTCTGTAATTTTGAAAATTACATCAAGCAGTAAAATCAAGAGTTGATTTGGTATTTAGTGTATGTAGCTTCGTCTAAAATGTTTGTCACCAAAATTATTTGATGCTAAATGTAACACAGATTATTGCATGAGCTGGGATGCAGACACCCATTAATATATATTGACAGCAATAACAAATATAACACACTTACTTTCCAAAGGACAATGGCTTGAAGAATTATTACTTTACACGACATATTTTTTTATATATTTTTCTTTCCTTAATGTACAATTTTCAAGCTGACCTAGTGTCATTACGTTTAGAAGTGGTGTACACCATCATCCAATGTTGGCTGCAAGTAGTTTAAGGCCTTGTTACGGAGTTTTGCAGTGATTTCGAAAATATTTTTTTTTATTGCTACCTAATACTCATATAGAAATTTCGCTGCACAGTTTTGACACTTACATGTTATAATTTGTAGCTGAATTTTTCGTACAATTATATAGAATGGTTTTTCAGATTTAATTACCCAAAGTACCACGTTTTTCGTCGTGAAAATAAGCAAAAATGAAGGAAATTATTATTTTGGCGAATGGTACGTTATTTTGAAAAAACGCGTCCACAGTATTGTGCATCGTGTAATTGCACATGACTCAAATTTTTCAAAACTTTTGGTTAAAAAATATTTGAGTTATTGGCACCGGTCTGAAAAAAATACTCGGGAACAAGCCCTTAAGGGCACGGTCTGCATCAGTTTTCAACGCCAAATATTAATTTTTATATTTGTACCAGAATTTTTATTGTTTTAGAGATAAACTGAGACTAAATTTTGCGCTTATGAATGATTATTATCTCTCATAGATTTTTCGTAGTGACTCGATTTTGCAGAAAATACTAATTTTTGTTATAATGACATAATCAATTGAGTTTAAGAAAATGTATCTTTATAGGAGCTTTGCAGTTCACTGTTCTGTGTGATTTTTGTACATACTTTTTAGAAAGTGGTTTAATGTGTTTATTTAAAGTCGAGTGATAATTAGTGTCTTTAATGTAGTAATGACCAAAAGTTTTGCCTAATGTTTTACTTAATCAGATGTAATTTGCATAATGCCAGCTAAGAAAATTCGTTATGACTTTGTCATCACATTTAAATATGTATATATATTTCCTAATATACGAAGGAAATTGCATAATTAAGAATAATAGGGTCTAATGTTTACAGTTAAAATTTGATAATCAGAGCTAATCGTGACGTGCATCAGTACCTAATAGATTTATATTAGTTAAAGAGTTCGCTATGTCATCCATAATTTCCAATGTGTCACTGAAATCACTAACAATTTAGTTAATTCTACATTACGATGTTCCACATGACAACAGAACTGTTAAATACACAAATTAACATTTAAATATCTAAGATATTCTGTATGACTTGCGTGACTTTGTTTTTAAACAATCTATATAAAAGTTACGTAATCAACCAATTTAAATAAATCCTAAATTTTAAGGAAACTGTCGTCTTAAGGAAATTTTCATAAAGTCGAAAGGTAGCCAAAATTATACATATTTTTTAAACTGGTCTACATAATAAAAACTATTTTGAACACACACTCGTACAGCGATTTTACAATATCTGCTCTATTTCTTTATTTAAAAAATAATACTTCCACAAACAGCATAAATTGGAACCAGAGGTATTAAAAGGGCATGGTACATACTTCAGCGTTTAAAGCATTAGTTGTAAATTAAAGCTGTTTGACGCCTATTGGGGAAAAAATAGCAACCTTAGCCAATAGGTTTTACCGACTTTGTGATCAAAATTTTTTCTCGAGTAACGTATTTCTGAAAAATAAATGCTTACGCCGGATTCTCTTACTTTTAATTGTGGCAGAACATATTACTCTTAACAAATGCATCATGCTGGGAAATGTTAAACGTATAAAGTTGGCTACTATATTATCTAGGATTTTTGTTTTGTATTTTTCCAATTATAGCTTACTAAAACGTGTATGTTTAGAATGCGGTTTTCAGTGTTTGTTATATACCTACCGCACACACTTAAGAGCCGCTTGAAAATTGTTTCAGCATGTTCGGAGTATTTTTTTTTTTTTTAAGAAACACTACTCAACGTGTGTTTGGTTTCTTTATCTACGAATAGAAAACACTCTCAAAACTATGTTACATAATTGTTGTTTTCTAGGTATTATGCTTAGAATCATAGTTTCGAGGCACCTCAAAATGGCTAAAAGCGGCTTTTTTTCGACTGCCAACTGAAATCGTCAAATAAAAATTCGTTAGCACACGCTGGACATTAATACATAGTTTCCGTAAATGAAAACAGTAGGGTCATAGCTTAAATTCCCATATAAAAAGCCAACGACCTAAATACTATTGACCGTTTTCATTCCTCTCGCATAAATGAGATACGGTTATTGAAGCACGTACCAGTTCAGCTTTTATCGCCTTCCTGTTTACGTACCTCAGACGTTGCATCCAGCCCCTGCTGTGTAGGGTTCTTAGGTGTTAGTTGACGCTAGCATTTTTTGTTTGAGGCACGGAAACAGGGGCGGCTATAAGTCTAATATAACACGTCCGTCATACACATCATCGCCTCTAGGTGCAGAATACTAAACTAGCGCACAGTGTTCTCATAGAACCGTTTTTAAATGGGACTTCAATCGATGATCCTATTATTTTAACGTGGTAAGTATGTGGTGCAGTGCAATGCAGGTTTATATGATTTAGTTTTCCGATTACGTTTGAAATTGTCTCAGCTACAGCAACGTGAAAAAGTCATTTTTAGCACTTTTGAGGAGCTTGTAAAAATATGTTTTTAATTAGTGGACGACATTACTAAAATCGTAGAGACACAGTTTCAAGTGTGTCTTCATTTCGTAGATAAACGCTTTGGAAATATTGTTAATAGCCATACAAGAAAAAATACTTTCCGTACCACGCTATAGCACGACTCACGCGCCAGGTCCACTAACTCTTAGGGGGCCTCCCTGGATAGGCTGTGTGTGTGTGTGAGAGAGAGAGAGAGAGAGAGAAAGAGAGAGACAGGAGCGGCAAGAGTGCCAATAACCGACGAGTGTAGTGCATTATCGCTTCTCCGCGCAAATCACTCGGCGTGCAGTACTTTACTATTATTCTTTATCCTAAAGGACTTAAGCGATGACCGCAATATTTTATTCGTGGGTAGCATAGTCCGAAGTCTAACGCTTGTTTCTATAGCTGTATTTTTCGAATCCGGTTGTTATTTTTCCACATATTGTAGTCTGGAAAACCTTTATTTGGCAATTTTGAGGGGTCCGAAAATGATGCTTCTCATTAACGTGCCGAATTTTTAAAACAATAGCAACATAGTTTGAAGTGTGTGTTCTTGTCGTAGATATGCAAATATAACTCGAGTTAAATAATTTCGTAAAAAAATAAGAATAGCAGCCAATCTCTGCAACGCGCCTGAAGCGTCTCCCCTTAAGGTCGTTCGAGAGGGGGAATATCTAAATTTGTTACTATAATATCGATTCTATTTACGTTGCGCTACAATAAAAGAATCGCAGTTTAACTTTCTACGTATATTTAAGCCGTAATTAGGCGAGAAATTTTTTTTTATATTCTTAATTTGCTCGACTGATTACTGAAATATACGTTAAAAGTTTAACTTCGATGCTTTTACTGTAGCGCAAGGTAAATAGAATTGATATTATAGTAACAAATGTCACATTTTTCTTCTAAGAATTTCATAAGAACAAAAAATAAAACAATTCAATATGGTGACTGATACCGAGCCTAAAGTATGCAGATAGCAGAGTCTGATGTTGCAGTCCAAGCAACTCTTAGCCTTGCATGGCCCGCCCCCTCTCGCCAAGCCGCCTTCATCCCCTCACGCCAATTAGTAGTGGTCAAGGGCGGGAGAGACGCCATTAAACATCCCCCTCCTCCCAAGGGAAAACCTCGTGGACAGCAACTGCAGCACTTGCCAAGTTCCAGTATCTCGCCCGCATAGCTGGCCGCATACACAGTGGCTGTTTCGGTCTTCTCGGTTGTTCTTTTTTTATCTATAATTCCTCTACTCCTTTTTTTTTAATGACTGCGCTCGCATGGGGCAAAGTTGCCGTGTGGGTCTGATGGGGCGTGGGTCATAGGTCAGGGCTTGGAATGTTCATTGCTGTTCGCGCGTGAAGCCGTGAATGAAATGTAGCGTTACGCGGAGATGTGGTGGGGGGATAGGAAGTGTTTAAACGCACTTGTGGCTACGGGCTAGGGGGTTGATTAAAGCGAGTGGCGATAGGTATTTTTCTGGGGTCGACTTCACGGCGTCCAAAAAAAAAAATAGTCTACAGTATTCTTTTTTTAAAAACATTACAGCACTAAAGACAAAAAAGTACCAGACCAAAGCTTTTAATTGGAGGGTTGTAGTCGCATTGCTGAAAACTATGGGAAATTCTCGCCAAATTTACTTTCCTAGCGTACTTATACCAATACGAGTTTTACCACGGAAAAGTTACGAGACTTACAATCTGTAATTTACAAAACATATTTTGTATGTCAAAGCATGCAAGTAAAACAAAGCTTTCGAAATGACAATGACAAGTAGAGTCACAAGCAATCCCGGTTATTCATGTTCTCAGTTGTTTTACAGAAAAAGTAAATTAATTTTTAAAAGAACCAGCAGTTTTTATGGCATAAAGGGCGTAAATGCCATTCGGGTTAACCGCAGTGGTCACGCTGAAGATTTATGATATCGTAAGCTAATGTGACCGGTGAAAAAACGTCTTGTGTGTCATAACTGGGAAAACTTATTTGTCTGCAGTGGCGAAATAAGTTCGTTGTGTTTTGTGACACACTTAAACCTCCCACGTTTCAAAAAAATTTATCACATTTTAACTAAACGAAATAAAATTTCGCTTTGTGCTGTTGGGATCTCCTTTATGTTATTTTGTATGTTATGCAAAACTTAGAAAAATAAATTTTCTATCTTTCTTTCATGCCTAAAACCCCTTTCACTATAAATTTTTTTAGAATAGTTACATAATTAGAACTATTATTTTATTATCAAATTACAGAAATCACAGTACATTTGATAGCATATACATCAAAACACACGCTTTCGATATAGAAATATCATCATCAATTGCGTTACGTCTATGAATAAACACATTGCATGAAGTTTCTTTGAAGGTTCTGTTAATTAGATGTTCAGTTATTATTGTAGCAGTCGCGATTGCTAAATTCTTTAACTAGGCATTTTTACTTAAATTTATCTGTACTTTCGATATGTTAAAAAATAGTTGTATTATGTTTATTCAAAAAGAAGATGCAATAAACTGATGAAGAATCTACTTTTGCAGAAGTATAGTTACGCAAAGATAAAGAATACTTATAAATCTGAGTACATAGATGTAATATTATACCACTCTTAAAAGTAGATAAAGGTTAAATAACTTTATAATACACATCCCCAAATAAATTAATCGAAATGTTGAGGAATGAGTTACGAGAAATAATGGTAAGAAGAGTCTTGCTCTTATCATACTTAAGTCACATTGGATTTTCTGTGTATAGTAAATCCTTAATAACTTGCCTCGTAGGCATATTAAAAACAAGAGTAACTGGGAAAATAGTGTTTTATTTTTGACATTATACAAATGGCATATCTGCAAAAGAGGGAAATAATTTCATGACCAACTTACCATCTACTTGCAATAACCTAGCGCTCATATAGGATGGTTGTAGTGATCTGGAGACAAGATTCTGACAACTTCCTTGAGCGACATTTTAAGAGCTGATGAATTAACCAAAGTGAAGTTATGCAACGAAAAATGTCGATGGCTAAGGACCCCTGTTTTTCGCAATAGTAATTTTGCCTCACTTTGTTTTGGTACCTTATGTGCACATATGCAGTTCTGCTTCCTAAACTATGATTGGATATTTCAACTCTCGCGAGTTTTGGGATTCAACCGGCAAATACAGACGTGTGGTGCTGCAGGAACGTTATTGTGATTGGCTCAGCGAAATGAGACATGGTTTTTCACATAGTCTCGCTGCCAATATCCACGAAGCAGAACTGCAGTTGTGTACGTAAGGCACTGAAACAAACTGGGGTTAAATTATTTTCGCGAAAAACAGGCGTCCCTATCATTGGCGTTCACGATACTTTAAAGCACTGATTTCTCCATCGCTGAACTATCTAATGTATTTCGTTGCGCAGATATGACAGGCGAAATCAAAGAAATCATTAACAATGAATATGAAAACATACTACGTGTCTTCCGCCTTTGGGGACGGTCACATTGTGTATGAGAGGACCGGAGTGAAGGGTGGGCAAGCTGCCTGCCCAAAATCGTTAGTAATCTTGATTTCAAATTCTTCGAAAATTCTGAAGTCTTTGAAGCCAAACCTTCCATTCCTGAAATCAGGGAAATAATTGTGTGCCGGTGGTGCCAGACATTACAAGTACAGTAATTGGCCAAACGCGAGATTAAGCACAAGTTACAACTTACAGCTGAGTGGGAAACACTGCCATAGAGTATAAGTTAGCGATTCCCAGGGACATAACTTATTCACGTGCATAGTGCACCTTTATGTCTACCCGTTTATCAGTCAAATTTCAACCATCTACTCGAACTGACGCAGTTTACGTTCAGGATGTACCATTAGTACGGTCTAATATAGGAATTAAGAATTGGTGAAATATGGAACGCTATAGCAGTGATGTAGTGTGTGGGCGTACGACGACGGTAGTGTGTTAACCTCCATGTGCCATTACGACTAAAATTAGTCAAATTTATGACCACGATTAGCTATGCATATGTGGAATGCGACTTGTCCTTTGAGACCCTACTTATAGGACATTATGTATGTAGTATGATGACAAACTCATTACAAACATACAATGCTAAAAGTACGGTTATGAAGTGAACATAATTAAATAAAGAAGTAATATTTAATTCACAGCACAAGAGAAAATCCAAAAACCCTTTTGTAAATAGCTTGGTTAATTGTTTTAATTAAGTTTACTTGTGATAGTGAAACATCACAATAAATTAATTTTAAAATAATTGCAATTAAATGTTCGAAGTCGTTATTACTTAAGAGACAACATTTTTTTCTGGAGTAGTAAATTTACCGTTGTGATATTTCACAATAGTCAAAACCTACTACACCTTACAATAAAAGTGACACGTGAATTTATGCAAATGTATTTCATTACATTAGAAATACAGATTATTAAAATCTAGTAGTGTGTGTAATTCTGTAACCATTAGTACCACAAATACTATCAAAATAATATGAACACGTAATTGTTTTCTTAAAAGTTAAATTTTTTGCACGAATAATATTTTTTTCATCAGCAACGTCGAAGAAAATAATCGCCTTGGAACGAAATGGAAGATAATGTTGTCGAAGGAAGTCGCTAAGCCACCACGATGGCTCAGTAGACAGGGTCGGGGTTAGAGGTTATAGATAGGCTAGCTTGGCCCCAGGTGGCAGAGGTGTCCACTCAACGCTTGTTCAGTGAGTGGCGATGTATTTCCCAAGGGAGCCCAGAGACCCACATCCTCTCCCCACCTACTACCCGTTGCATGGGCTTACTATCAACACTACACCTCAACCGTTCCAGGACGGCCACACAGAAACATTGCAGCCAGTAGGCGTATGTTCACGGATGAATTGGTAAAATGCTGGTTACAAGTGTTTGCAACGAAACACTGACGTTGGCAAGCAAGAGCGAAAATAGTTTTTTTTACCGAAGTTGGGCGGGAATTTCAAAACTGGCTTCTGCACTACGTTAGTCGGAGATAGCGGGTTGATTGCAGAGTCATGTGAGGAGAATCTTGAGGTTAACGTCAAACTAAGGAGAAGTTGAGTAAAATATGAGCATTTTTCGTTTGCATTGCACAGTCACAAAATTAAGATATATCAGTTGAGGCGAAGTGTTACCACGGTAATCTCGAGAAAAAAGTTTCTCTTCATGCATCGACTTCAGAATTGAGATAAAATGTATATTATGTTCCATTTAGGGCAAATAATGCACAAAACTTACACGACGGCGTTTAGATAATTGTTATTTAGTGTGTAGCATACTGTAAAGTTAAAAAAAAAGAAAAGAAAATGCAAAATAAAAATGATAAAATACGCCGACGATGTTGTTTACAAAATGATTTCGTGATTTGAAAACAAAAGTGCCAATAAAAATACGACATATCTTTAGTGTAGAAATGTACAGCGAATATAAATTATGTCGCAGTTCTAAGTACGGTATTTCCTTTACATCATCTGGTATGTTCTTCTAAAATAATACCAATAAACTCAAAATATGAATATAATTTTCGCCCGTGTGGCGTTCTAACCTCTATTTACGGCCGCCATGATTGATTTGCAGCTTGAGAAAATCTTAAGGAAGGTCTGAGAACTCCTTAAGATGTCCTCAGTTTTGCCTTAGATTTTACTCAGCATGACTGTGTAATTGGCCAGGAAATTGAATGTTCAAGTATATTGACATCTTTGTCAGCAGAAAACTATTATTTTTATGCTCGTAGAAACATTTGACCTCAGAAAGACACAAACAGGTAAACATACAAACATCAAATGTACAGTCTTTGTTTTATCACACATTTTTAATATTAAATTTAGTTTTTTCATGTGCTAATCGGAAAATAGTGTGCTACAATGTGGACTACATTGTGTTTCTTCCCTATGCTGCAAATTCAGGCCTACCTATGCAAACACAAACATAAATTACTAACTAACGACATCCTGTCCCAGTAAACAAGGTTCTTATAACCTACCTTGAGACTCATGTAGCCAAAAAATGTAAAAGGCGGCAAAACTGTTTGTTTACAGTGCGTTTTAAACAATACTGCACTGTAAAAAATTTGTGTACTTTTACAAAGAAAATCCTTGGAAACCCAGTTGCCAAAGAAATTCCTTGTAAAACTACAATGGTTGTACTCGTAATAAAATACAAATATATGTTGTAAAATTACAAGGAATAGCCTTGTAGTTGTACTACAATAAGAAAAAAAATTAATTAAAATGTTCATTGTATTTCATAGATAACACTGAAGTTAAATAACGTTTGAATAATGGACGTTTACACGAATGTATTTCGAATATAAAAGAGATTTGGACGTGCTAAGTTTCGAACTATTCTCCACGCGCTTGTGCTGCAAGAGTCGGGAAAATGTTATTGGTCCTAAAACATGCTACCAATTTAGCCGCCAAAATATGCTTAGTGACTGAGTCAAAGCCACAGGCTAGCTAATCAGCGAACAGCGTGTTTGCAGTAGAATACAGCCGTAAAGTTATTTTTTAAATTTTTATAGAACATTGTCGTCTCTTTGTCAGTGCTCCCTAACTTGAAATATTGCCAGTAATCATTATGTTTACGTGTTAAATAGCCTACGCTACAAATACTAATATCACTTAAATACTTCTTAAGTTACTATTGTAAATTGCGTTTGTACGGCTTGTGCGTACCAGGCAAAAGCGTATTTTTGTGTAGTATTGCGCGCTTGTATTTATCTTGTATGGCCTCTTTTTTTTTTTTTCGTTTGAGTTAAAAGGCACGTGTAATTTGTCAGCTACAAGCAATTAGATATTTTTTATGATCAATTACTGATTAATTTAGTTTCAATTTTGTTAAAACCTGGTTTTACTCACATTTTATTTAGAAAGTAGTATGACCACGCACATTCTACATATTTATATACAAATATATACTATATCGGTGACAATGCATTTTTCAATATCATAGAGTTTTTTAAGCACAGTAAATAATTTTGGGTACGCTTGTGTGCTGTGATGTTAACACAAACCATTATTTTTGCATAAAAAAAAAACAACTGTAACGAACTGTAACGAACAATTTTTAGCTACCATAGTTTTTGTGTTATCCCACATTAAAGTAAAAATTTGCAAACAAAAATGATTTTATGCATTAAAGGAAAACAAACTGACTTACAGAAATAAAAAAAAAACTCACACTGTAGAACAGCGCCATGGACTTTGACACTACAAATTTACAAACCGCATTGACTTGTTTTATTTATTTAAAAATAAAGTATTAAATTTAAAATAAAAATATTTTAAAATACAAAAAAACTAATTAATGTGGTTTTTATATGTCATGTCATAGTCCGTGTCACTGTTCTTCGTTGTGATTTTTTTTTTTTTAAATTTCGGTAAGTAAATTGTTTTTCCGTTAATACAAAAAAAACATTTTTATTTGCAAATTTTTATTTTAATATGGTATAATACAAAAACTATGAAAGCTAAAAAATTTTCGTTACAGTAAAAAATAGTCACAGTATATGCCTACAAAAGAAACCATATCTCGTACAATAAAAAAAATTATAATAATTACAATTTTCAGTGATCCGGCCCCGTTAAATGCATTGAGCTTATAAATAATGTGTGCTATTGTAAAACGTGCAAAAAAAATTTAACTTGACCAGCAAAGTTCTGAAATATTGCACACTAAAATATGTAGGTTGCAGAATCTCGGAGTATGGTGACTTTAGAAAGCCCACGTCTAGGTCATTAGTTGGGGAAGAACCACTGCTCACTAGTGTCGCACCAACAATGGTAATATATGTTTTCATTAAGGGCCGGTTGCAGAGTCAAGTGAGGAAAATCTTGAGGTAAAGGTGAAACTAAGGAAAACTTGAGTAGAATCTGAGAATTTTTTTTTTGTTTTCATTGCGCAGTCAAGAAGTTGAGATATCTCAGTTGAGGTGAAGTGTTACCACCGCGATATTCGCGAAAAAAAAAAAAAAAAATAATTTCTCTTCACACGTCGACTTGCGAATGTGGCTAAAGTATGTATAATTTCACATTTACTATGCATGAAACTTACACGACGGTGTTTTGATAGTAAAGAAAAAAAAATCAAAGTAAAACTGATACAAAATACATCTCTGAATTTGTTTATAATGTGGCATCGTGAACATTTTGTTTGAAATCTAAATTGGCATATAAAAAATATGACATCGCTTTCAAGTAAAAATTCTCAATGCATGTAAATATGGTGTAGCTACCAGTGAAGTCTTTCATTTACACAAAGGTTATGTTCCTCCTCTAAAATATTACCAATAAATTCAAAATAATAATATTATTCTCCCCCATATGGCATTCTAACCTCTATTTACGGCCGCCATGATTGATTTGTGGCATGGAAAATTCTTAAGGAAGGTTTCACAGCACCTTAAGAAATTCTCTCTCTTTTTTTCGTAGATTTCACTCATTTTTCGTCTTTGCAATGAAACTGTCTCACAGGTTCACTCAGAGAGACCTCAGATTTTACTCACTATGACTATGCAATCGGCCCAGACAGCGCCTTCTATTTCTCCATATCTCTTTCCTGTAAGGTGTAAGGCCTCTATGGTGTAAGGCCCTCGTAACAGGGACAGAGAAAACGAACCCTTAACCGGAGTTTGCCACCTTCGTCGGACAACACATGCAGCAAATATATATGTTAGAATAATATATCGGCGAAATGACACAATGAATTTACACTAACGCGTGTCATTTATAAAGAGTTAGTTGTTTATTTAGTTTGTTGAATAGTTAAATGTAATAACAAAAACTATAATACGAACATGGTAATTCTGAAACGCCTGACCTTTCATTGTTATTCGCCCTAATCGTTTGTAAATTTTGTGTGGCGAATTCCCACGTGCAGGTGGAGATTGCACGTGTATTAAATTGGGCGTATTAAAGTTACTTCAGAAATGTGGAAGGGTAAGTGTTGTTCTGCTGCAGTATGCGGAAAATTTGACGCACTGAGAAACTACTCAAACGCAAGACCTCACTTCTTTAAGCTTCGTGTTCAAATAAAATGGTAAGAGAAAATAATTAATACCATGGTCTTAGAGAGTAGGTCTGGATACTTGCGAGAATAGTTGAACATCTACGTGACCGGTTTAGTTTACCGAATAGCCATAAGCGCCACCTATGCATCAGTCCGGCTTTACTGTTGCAAGTATACGGAAGGTTGTAATAATTAGGGTGCCGCCTAACCCACGCTTCAAATGCGTTGCAGTGTGTTCGTAAATATGTTTTTTTATACGAACAATTTCCGCGTGTGCCGGTTGTGCCAACGTTCGAAAAGAAAACAAACTTCAGACAAGGTAAGAACCATATTGTTATGACACAATGCTCATTAAAAACACTGCTTCTAAGCCCTATAATACAACTAAAAACTGCATTTTCACATAGCCGTAATTCAAAATGTACTAACCAGATATAGGTGAAATCAGGTTGCAACATGCGCTGAACTTGTTTGCAGACTTCCCACCAATGTGTACTAAATAAACGACGAGTACTTCTATTCCTTGAGTGTGAAGACCAAATGCGTGTACTAATGATAGGCAATAAAATAACTAGCATTAGGGGTTAAATATTATTTATACGTAAATACTTGCAAGTCATAAGGTTATGGAAATTTTTGTGTACTTACTTGTGTGTGTATTTTGATTTAAAAGTGTAATCGTGACGGCGTGGCGTTGGAATAATTGATGCGTTTTACTGCTTTGGTTTTTAACTAGCCTCTTGTCGTCTCCTTTTTGCATATTTATCGTGTATGTATCTTTGTGCAGATGCAAAACACAGGCCAATTCCAGTTTATTTTTGATACTCGACTGTACAAGACACTTCGTTAAGTCATGACCACTTAAATGTTTCTTTTTTTCAGCGAAGTGATAATTTAAATTCAGAGTGCTATTTTGGGGAAGGAATTCGGTTAGTGTAGTTATTAAGTTTGTGTCCCGTTAACTTATATAAGTTCATCCGTAGACGGCGACAGCATCTCATTATCAATGGTGGACACCACACCGGTATAAAAAATATTACTGTACCTGAAGAAAATAGGATTTGGAAGTGGGGGGTCATTTTACCCCTCCTTTTTCCCGAAAAAAATTACAGTAGTCCAATTTGATACTGTTGAGAAACTTTCAGGACTAGAAACATTAAGGCCGTTGCCTACCTCAGAGCTCTGGGGCAGCAAGGATACAGATTTACATGTTAATTTATATTCGGTGGTGAGTGAGTGAGTGAGAGATTTTGATCAGCGCTTAACATCGAAGTCTTCAGCGCTGGCGAGGGATGACATGAGGTGAGCGTGGTGCGGCGCCGGAATGAAAGGGCGAGGAAAACGGGAGATCCCCGTGAAAAACCTGCCGACCAGCGGCGTCGTCCGGCACGATTCCCACATGCGAAAATCCGGGGGCCGACTCCGCCGGGAAGCAAACCCGGGTCGCTTTGGTGGCTGGCGAGAGGTCTGACCCATCGACATATATTCGGTCGTGCTCAATAATTTTTTGTAGTATCACTTCCGGACAGAAAAATTTTTCTGCGTTGAGGAAAGTTAAATAGTGCTTAATGAATAAAAGTGTCGGGAAAATATGTGGATATCCGTTTGGGAGTGTTTTCAGAGCGTAAAAATGCTTTCTTGCTCACAATTTTCAGGGTATTGAAAAAACTGCCTAAAAGATCTTTTAGCAATGTGCGTGGCATTGAGATGAATAAAGTCATTAGCGGCGTATATGTAGCCTCAACCGGTACTGAGCCACAACGACAATAATTCGACAAGTAAAACTTTATGTTTGCTCCTGCAGTGGCTCTGAGGTAGGCAGCGACCTTAATACACTGCTTGCAAGAAATTTTAAATTTTAAATACTTAGTTTGGTTAATAATTAGTTGGCGAGGTGCATACTCCCTCTGCTCTGACGCTCATAATAAGATCTTAGCAAGGTGAATAATGATACCAATACAACATTTCAAAGGCTGCACTCACTATACATAACGCTTGCCCAAAACATTTTTTTTTTTAATTTACCATAACCTTTTGCATCATCATATAGACTTTGTTGAAAATTCACGCTCGCTGAACACACCTATTGAATGGTAAACATCTATATTTCAATATTAGAATTTCATTACATGTCGGAAACTATATTCAACCAAATAGATTAAATGTTATACGCTAAAAATCAAGATTCTCCATCAACGACAAAGAAAAATCCAGACTGATGAACAGGTGGTGCTTGCGGCGGTTCAATGAACTAAACCGGTCACTAATGGGGTCAGCGAGAAAGCCTTATTAGACAGGCGAACGTCCAGATCTCCCTTCTAAGACCATGATTAAGGGGCCTCCCTACCTGTACTTCAAATGCGTTGCAGCTAGTTAAATTTTCTTTATTTTTACGAAACTAATTAACGCGCATTATATTTGTATATCTACGAAAGGAACGCACACTTCACACTATGTCGCTATAGTTTTAAAAATTCGGCACGTTTATATGAAACATCATTTTCGGACCGCTCAAAATGGCCAAAAATTACTTTTCCAGACTGCAATATCAACAAAAATAATAACCCTATTGAAAAAAAAGCACAGCAATAGAAACGCGCGCAAGTCTTTGGACTGTTCTGCCCACAAATAAAATACTTTGGTCGCCTCTTAAAGTCCCGCAGGAAAAAAAAATAGTAAAGCACTGCACGCCATCTGTGGTAGGCTACTTGCGCAGAGAGGCCATAATACATTACATAAGTGGTTAGTGGCTCTCTTACCACTCCATTGATTTTCTGCCTCGCACATACACAAACGCAGCCTATCTAAAGAGGCCCCTTAATGCTATAACTGCAGAAATCTGTAGAAGTATCAATGACTTAAAAGGAAAATTGTACTACAGTGAGTGTTCTTAAGTTGGTATTACAGATGGAAGTATTTTAGCCATAGATGTGCCTACTTCGGACGTCTTCGGCGAAAAATAAGGTTCTCGTTTTTAACATGGTACTGCTGTGTATATTAATGCGTTAAGAATGAAATTCCGTACTGAGCTGGAGCCGACACGGAGGCAACGAAAATTAAACACATGGACCGAAACGAGTTTTAAAAAAAATTCTTATCTATCTCGATAATAAAGCACGTAGTGAACCTAGACTGGACATGATATAGAGGCTTATCCTTTTTTTTAAAGCCAAACAGTGAACTATACAACAAGACTTTCAAAAAACCAAATGGCAAAGATGCACTGTGTATATTTGGTTTGGATAACTTTGCCGGTATTAGTATTTTATTACAACTACATTTCCCATTATTCTAGAAAATTAAACAGTGTGATTCGGTAGCCTAGGACTGTTCTGACCTTTTACATACTCAAACAAATGATTCGATATGTCGACCATTTTGTCTTCGTTCAGTTCAGCCCGATACATATTAAAACCAAATGTCCCATTTATTAAATTCTGTACAGTGGGACCCATTAGTATGTTAACACTAGAGGCCTATAGGTAAATACACAGGGGCGTTTCTTGTTAAGACCTGGACGAACGTTTTTCTATGTGGGTGGGAATCGTGCATTAAGTATTTTGCCACATTACGTAATGCCTTCATTGGGAGAACCAAAATATGTACGGAATTTTACAAAACCAGCCCATAAAGTTTTACTGGTAGATTATAAAGAAGATCCTACTCTCGTACTGCGTTTTATACGTTGTGATGAAAGAAAAATAAATGTTGAGACCATAGAATATTATTTTTAATAAATAAAATAAAAACAGAATAAAATGTCATATCTGAGAATAATGTGTTAGGAAACAGTTCAATTAAATTTCTTAAACATAATATAGATAGTGATATAGTCACAAAATACTATAGAAAATGGATTTCTTTATTGACAGTACCATTCAGACTACAGCAAGCAAAACAAATAAAGCCCTTTCTACAATATATTGTGCGACGCTGCGACAGCGATATGCTGTCTCTCATTCTACAATACTGCGACAGCAGCGTTTCATTCCGTACAGGGTCTCTTTCACCAAAAAATGGAAACAATATTAGATAAATGAAGGACTAAATTGGCGCGCTGTTTAAACGGGACATTTTGCCGAAATAGTATTATTTTACATTTGCGTCCAGTTCTGTGGTTTGTTTACATTATTATTACTACTATTCGTCCTCCTGGTCACGCTAGTTTATTTACACAATTCTTCTTCTTCCTGTTCGCATGCGACAATCGCAGCTACGTTAGAGCATGTTCTATAGCAGTCGTATATGTCGTCGTCGGCATTCTCATCTCTGATTGGCTAGTACTTTTTATTAGAATTTATTGGTTTGTGGACATATGCCATTGCTAATGTTTTGCTGATCAAACTTGTGTTGAATGACATAGTACAAAAATAACAAAAAAGAGGACATAAAAACATAAAAAAAGCAGGTAAAAATGCATCCTAGAGGAATTCTGTCAGTTCCTCTGGGATTGCCCCCCCCCCCCCCCGTTTTTTTGTGTTGTTTATGTCCGATTTTGTTCTCTTTTGTGCTTCGTCATTCGACACAAGTTTGATAAGCAAAACATTAGCAATGGCGTATGTCCTCAAACCAATAAATTCTAATTGTGAACTTCCATTGCAACAAACATTAAAAAATATCAGTAATTTTATCACAGTGTGTCTATCAAAGAAATACACTATTGTAGAAAGGGCTTACTTCATTATTGGATTACTTGAATTTTTCTGGCACTCTTGTAATGGTGTGAGCATAAGGCCGGTACACGCTATCCATAATTCTCTAGTCAATACTTTACTTAATTCTGTTCATAAACGTCGATTGATATTTCATATCAGAATTCTGTGGCAAAACGTCTGTGTTGCGTACACGCGATCACTGTTTACTTCTATGTTTCGGCACAGAAAGGAAAACATATTTGTGATGTTGCTTGTTATGTTCCACAAATTACAACAGTAAAATTGCTGAAAACTATATTTCGTAACAAGACTTGCACGGATTTGCCAAATAAGTGAAACTATCTTCTATTATTTAGGTTTTGAAACATCTGACGGTCGTGTGTCTAGCAGGAAACAAGACTTTTATTTCTATTCAAAGCTTATTGGCGTACATCACATGCGCGGTGGCTTAATCTGTGCATTGCACATACGCGTGAACATATACTACGATGAAAAATATAACGGGCTCTGTCTGTGAAAGTATGTACGGAATTCTGTCTGGAGCCAGCGTAGCTGAGGTCCACGCTGTCGCAGTGCTACTTTGTATTGAATTAGGTACGGAATTCGGTGCTGAATAATGGATAGTGTCAATCGAACGTTACTCTTTTAATATATTTACGGTTGAAGCAAAAACAAAAATTGGACACTGACATTTATCCATGGTTACTTTTCCTAAATCACGTTGCAGATGATTCTAAACGTTGGAAAACTGACCTACGGTAACCAGGAAGTGTTTGATATAGCTCGGCCAGGATCTTTGTAAGATTTTCCATAAGACATCCTCTAAACGTCCGGAACCAGAATGAATTTCTCTGCTGTGGCTTTTCTTTTCTTCATACGAATGTCTGCTTCGTCTCTCCTCGCCGTCTGGAATCTCCAAGAAAGTGATGTAACAGTCGTATAGAAATTTCTTCAAATTACGTCTTAAAACACATCTTTCGCCCAGACTTTTCTCTTTGCGCACCAAAACGTTCTTTTCTCTATAATGATATAATGCCCTTATTTTATCGACTAGTTAATTTTTCCTTTGAGCTTAGACCACATAAAATTTTCTCGGGTGACTATATATACTAACCAATTTAATTTGAAAAATAGGAAGACAAGTGTTATTTATAATTAAATAATGTGTCTGAAACAATGTAAACACTACGTTCATCATTTGTACATTATTTTGTCACAATATCAGACATACATCGCATAGAAAACAATATTATGTATAATTAATATACCTAACAAATTAAACTAGCTTCTCCGTTACATTTAAAAAAATTATTGAGTGAACTCGATATGTTTCGTTTGTAATCAGAGTAAATATTTCACACTTATTGTACCTAACACTGTACGAATAAGATGCCTTATTTGAAATAAGTTCACTAGTAATAAAAATTTACGCAGTATGAAATGAGTGATGTAATTCTATTTTTTTCAAAGTCAGTAGGCATGCTACTACGTTGTTCTTGAGATGTGAAGACAGCAGTCTCAGATACTTTGAACATACTGTTTTATTGTACATTGTGTAATATGTGAGATTTAATGCAAATCGTTCAAGGAATTGGAAAATTATCACATTACAACCTTTTTCAAAAGGTTACTTTATCAAACAAATGCTAAACGATAATTCGCAAATCTCATTAAGAGGTACTAACGTCCTTATTTTTATTTAAGTATGTTATTTATGTTGGTACCATAAGCAAAATTGTAGTGATACAGACTTCAATCTTCTCCATTGAAAATTAAACTTTTCTGTCATAATAACACTTTTTATGTGGCTTTCTGTAAAGCTTCTTGAAAACTTAATTGTACATAAAGAGAATAAGAAGTTTCGAATATATTAAAAATTTGTTTTTTCATTTAGTTTGTAAGAAATGGTAATAACTATTGTTTAATGTACACTGACATTTGACACGATAAAAAGTATAAAAGAGATTTTTCTCCATAATGTATTTATAACTCGTATTTCGTCTCGCCAGGTACTTTAATAACCTTTACAAGGATGGGAGAGACAAACAGATGCACACGGCACACACACACATAAGTGACACAGAAATTAAGACGTTAAATAATTTTATTTATTATATGAGTTAAAACATTTGGGTTGAAGTGGAGCAGACAATGGCGTTCCACGTTTATAATTTTGTTTTAAAAATTGTGTAGCCTATTTCTAAAATTGTATTCACGTTTCTTCGCTTCATTTGATTACGCACGCTGGTTAGAATACTGCATCAACCGGAAAGCTGTACTAGTGTCATGTAGTTGTGCAACAAAGCTGTAAATAACCAGCAGATTCTGCGACGTATTAGCTCATCAAGCGACTCTCTCTCTCTCTCTCCCGCCCTCTCTCACTGGCGATTCCAGTAACGTAGCTCCTAGCGAATAGAATCGCGACTGTGTCATGTACCAGTTATTGCACAGAGTGGTGTTAACACCATGCACTGTGTTATTGACGTCTGAGCAGAGGCCAGAGGTCATGGACAGCTTGTAGAATATATGCTAAGGTTGCGGTCACTCGTGGTCATCTATCTTCCATCCAGCTGAGCAGCTATACTCGGCACTCTGCTGGTAGTGACGTATGTCGTATCGGAAGAGAGAGATAGATAGAGAACGTGGGAGAGAGACATTTGTGACGCAATGGCCTAATTGCTAGGCAGATACGTAATTTGGACTTAAACATTTGACTTACGGAATCTAAAATGTATTGGTTAAAACTAATGTTGGAATCAACTTGCTATTGGAATTATGACGTTACTTTATACTTCAAAACTTTTGTGTTAAACCAACAAATATGGAGTTCGGAGTACGATAATAGTATCCAACAGGGTTATGAGCATGTATTTAACGAAGCTGTCGGTGTTTAGGAAATTATTAGCCTATGCTGCTGGTACAGGTTGGCGCGTCCGAATCCACAGCGCATCCGAAGTTAAACCCACGCATGAATACATCTTTCAGTCAAGATCCACGTACCATCCAGGCTTTACGGAGTGTCTAACTCTTCAGGCGCTAACCACGTCTGGTAGACTGGTAGCAGTCAAATAGCCGTTTTATCAGCTAATTCGGAACGCCTGGTGTCGTTACACATAAACAAACATAAACAAGAAGTCGTAAGTTATTCTTCCTATTGGAATGAAATCTTGAAAAGATACGTTAAATATGATGGTACTGAAATAATGTGTCACTTTGGAAGATTGAATTATCAGTAAAGGCCTGTAAATGTCGCAGGTTCAAATACCAGCAGGCTGGACTCCACAGTTCTGTATACTCTGTGTCCTCAGCTACTTTTACATCGGTTGCTGCTCCAGTGAGTGGCCAGTTGTACATGTGCCATGAAAGCACGGCAGTCAGTGAGTGTTTTAATGCAGGTATTATATTGATATACAGGCCTCTAGGAAGAGTTTCAGTAACAGTGACCCAATCAAGTAAGTACTTACCGTCTACAGGTGTTTTAAATGTAACGTCTTCTAAAATGAAGTGAGAGATTTTGGTCAGTGCTTAACATCTAGGTCTTTAGCGCTGGTGAGGGGTGACATGAGGTGAGTATGGAGCAGCGACGGAATGAAGGGGCGGGGGAAACGGGATTCCCCGAGAAAATCCGCCGACCAGCGGCATCGTCCGGCACGATTCCGACGTGCGAAAATCCGGGGTCCGACCCCGCCGGGAATCGAACGCGGATCGCCTCGGTGGGAGGCGAATGGTGTAACCATTTTTTTTAAAATAAAAATGTTTGGTACAATGGCAAGGCTAACGCCTCGCCACTGCACCAAAAATTCCCCCCCCCCCTTTAAGTTAGTTAAGTAAGTCATTCCCCAGTAACTTGGTATAGTGTAGTTGTCGTTGTAATTGTAAGTTGTCTTCCGGCCGGGTATCGAACCCGGGACCCTTGCCTCAGCAGCCAGGAGCGCTAACCACTGAGCCAAGCGGTCGGACATCATTCGGCCACCGTGGCCACTTCTAAAATGAATTCACTATATGTACGGATCTGTAATTATGAGATTACTTCTGGTCAGGTACATGTGCCGTAGGTAGATACCTAAACAATTCACGGGTTCACTGACCTGTAAGCTAGCCTCCAAGAATATTTGTGCACTCAAACAACAGCTGTTTATTAGCTGCTCGCTGATACAGTGGTATGGGGCACGTTAAGGTATATTTTTATTATTGGCTCAGAAACTTTTAGTGAATGTCAAATAAGCCAAGGACCAATTGCGAAAGTGACACTAACTTATAGATACTGAAATCCTAGCGTGTGCGTAAAAGGAAAGGCGAATTTTTCAGGTCTCTGGCCACAGGCAAACTTAAACCAACTTTGACATACGACAACCGTTAGAGCACAAAAACATGAATTATTAATTTTCGAAACTAAGATCTTGAAAGTATTTTTTTAGTAAAAAAAATTAACAGTTCGTTCAAACTGAAACGAAAGTACAACTGAAGAAACTGGCGTAAAAATAACAAAATTCTCATTTTATGTTTCGGGAACAATTCGTTATATTTTCGCCAAATTTTGGTATGAGAAAATCTACGTATGAATGGTAAAATTTAAAAATTGTGTTTTTGAGACGCGTACGTTTAAATCGCAGCTGGCCAACAATATAATAAATTTGCAAAATTAAAATCACCCTAATTTATCTGCTCAACGGGGCCTGGAGGAAAAATTTAATTTTTATATATTTCATTATGTAAACGTCTTGTTTATTCAAGAAATTTGGGAGTATTTTAAAAATATATTTGACATTTATGTAATGGATATAACACATAACTCTTTGAATATGTCTAGTTATCGCAACATTTGGCACGCCAGAAATATTTTATGTGAGTACGAACGTCAGATCTTAATTACCATTTTTACTACAGATAGTACTCTGTGAATCTTTGCAACTGTTTCATTCAAAGTTCTGTATCAGAGTATTAAAAAAAACATATATGTTATTTCAGTGATTTTATATGGCGAGTCTAAACATCTTCCGCAGTAGTATTTATTTCTTTAACCATTAACTAATTTCCAGAATTTTTTATTTCATCTGTTTCTAGAAAGCACGGTAAATATTAAGAATAGCTACTCAAAGTGTACTGGCCAAACTAATAATTTTAATTTAAAGGCATAGCTTACTGGTGAAAAATGTTCCTATAGATGTTAGAAGAAGTCGTACGTAAAGAAAATTTTAGTTTCATAACTTCTAAAACTTCCGTTTTTTGTAAGGTAATGTTAAGTTAGGTTAGTTTCAGTTAGTTTAGGTTAGTTTTGGTAGTTTAAATTACTTAAATTACTTCTAACATTTATAGAAACATTTTCATCAAAAAACGACAGCTTTTGTTTGGTCGGTACACGATGAGTAGTGATTCTTGATATTTACGGAAAGCGTTACTTTGAAACGAACAAATAAAATATTTATTATATTTTTTTTCAACTTCATGAACTTTGACCAATTCATTTATGATCAGTGAACACCAGTTCATTAATTCACATTTAATTATTATATTTAAACAGGCTTATGTACCCGTTTTTTAATGATGTAAGTGATTTCACAGGGGATAATTTTGTAAACATACATCGTTGTAAAACATTGTACTAAATGAAATAGTTATTTTTATGCGGTAATCTAGAATTATGTTTTATAATGTTTTATATTATGTAGCGGGTCCTCTGAAAAAGTATGAAATTATGATCGCAAAACGTATTACATTTGGTATTAATAAAATACATAAAATTAAATAAAATAATTTTTGTTAACCTAATTAATCAATAATAAGTTTGTAACAAAATTTGCAATTACTTTATGCTCTATAACACGGCTAGTGTCAGCACGGAGCAGGGCTACTAGGTTTACCAAATTTTCTGGTTAAATTAACAGCAATACTTGATAATGAAACTCATGGAAAGTAACGAAGAGATGAAAATCGAAAAAATATTAGATCAGTAATGTACACAGAAAATATTTTAGTTAAACAAACGTCTGTCGTCATTTTCGCATAACGCCTTTATCGTTTAAGCAAAAATTTTCATTTATTTCTCAAAACAAAGGTACCAAAATAAGCAGATATATGTATTCCATGCAATACTATATTGGTTGATAAAATTTTACATTGCACACTGCATACACTTCAAACGGATCAGGTATATTTCATGTGTTTCAGGAAGCCGAACAGTAGCTTCTGATTAATAATAAAAGTCAAAAACTTCTATATATGTGGTGCCTTGATTCCTTTCAAATAAAAGAAAATTTCCAAAAATGTGGTATTTGCTTATGTTGCAATAAGTGTCGTGTCGCAGGCACCACCATCATCTAAGAAACACAATCAAAACAGATGAACACGATGTGGTTTCGAATCACCGTCTGGCCAATTTAACCAGAAAGAGGTTTGCTCTCAATTTTGTAGCAGTCAACCAACATACGAAATAGATCTATAATAAGTATGTTCACTTAAACAGACAGTTGGCAACTTGGTAACAAGGGAAAGCTGCCTATCATTTCAGCCCTCAGTTTTCTGTGAGACCAGTCGTCCAGATTAGCCGACTGCGCCTCCAATAGGTGTGTGTGTGTGTTGGTGTGTGTGTGTGTATATATTATTCAAGCATGTGACAGTTGTTCATTAGTTTCTCGCCGACACAGTGAAATGGGCCAACATTTAATTGGTTTGTTATTATTGGTTCAGCGACTTCAAGATGCTATCAGATACGTCAACGGCCAAATTGTGGAGGTGGCACTAACTTAGAGTTACAAATTCTAGCTTGCGTTAGGAGCCGCAGTGGCCGAATGGTCAGATCTTGCGCCTCCCACCAGTGAAATCCAGGTTCGATTCCCGGCGGGATCGGTCCCCGGATTTTCTGTTGTGGGAATCGTCCCGGACGATGCCGTTGGTTGACGGGTTTTCTCGGGGATCCACCATTTCCCCGCCCTTTCAATCCGGTACTGCTCCGTATTTACCTCCCTCATATCACCCCTCACCAGCGCTTAAGACCTCGATGTTAAGCGCTGACCAAAATCTCTCACTCACTCTAGCTTGTATTTAAAAGAAAACGAGAATTTCCCTTGACCCTAGCCATGACAGTTCAAATGGAGCCGGCATTAGATTTTTTTTTACATTCCGTTGGCATTCTGACTTTTCGACTTAATTATAATATCATGTCACGTATTCATTCAGAACTTATTTTTTTTAAACTCCCTCTCACCAATTTGCATTCCAATATTAAACTGTAAATAATTCCCGTCATGACGTTTTTAATTAACGTGTCATTTTAATAATGCTTGGTTTTATTTTTGTTTAATATTCTTTGAGCTCTTTCGTCCTGTCCCCGCTTGTCACCCCGTCAAAGGTGTGACGCGTTTCAGATTACTCTGTGACGTTTCTGACTTCAATGGATAGTCATTTTAAAGTGAACGTTCCATGACGTCTGTTGTAAATTTCTTTTTTCCCTCTTCGAATTATGGCTATTTCTCGGTGCAGAACTCTGATGGCCCATTTTTGTTGGACTTTTTTGTTAGGAAATTTGGTTATGTTTTCACCGCACGTTAAAATCAACATTATACTGAGTTACACTTTTGCCAGTCAATCTAGTGGTAGTAAAAAGGTTTTGGAATCAGTAAACTTTGAAATAACGCCTGTTATTCTCTAACCTTCAGGGTCCTGGTGAAAATCAAATCGGTTAAATACGATAGCAATTTAAACATTACACTTCTAAAATGTCGTTCACACATAGCACATAATTGTTAAACTTTTGAGTGCCAGTTTAAACACCTTAAAATAAATAATTAAAATTTAGTTCTGAATGTAAACTTGTTTTCGTTTATGGTTTTTATTTTTATAGTTTCAGGTTTTGAACTAGATACTGTGTCTCGTTAGAGGTGTAATTCATTGTTATTATTTAATTAAACCATTTTATTAAATGCGTATGAAGGAAATAGAGCATGTAAAGCTACCCATGATGATAACACGAATTTATACGAAAAAAAAAAAAAAATCATTATTTGAACTGTGGGCCTTAGAGCTAACGCCTACCCATTGATTCGACATAAAATGACATTGTTAAAAAATAAGTTTTTCTTGAATTTACACACACACATATATAATATATATATATATATATATATATATATATATATATATATATATATATATATATATATATATATATAGGTAATTAATCACTCGTTCGATGCAAAGAGAATAGTGCATGATTTGGGGGCTTAGATGAAAGGATAGATATATTAATAATATACGATTAGTGACATACAATTTGTTTTTTAAGCTCAAAATCTATATACTAATTTTTCCTAAAATTACAACAATAAATTCTTACAGGCGGAAACTGCAATTTGCCGAAATATACTACAGTAACAACAGAAAAAATTTCGCAGACAAAAGAAGCAATCTGAACTCTCTTATTGCTTACAGCTATTATACATAAAAATGTATTAGACTTAATAAATTTTTGCAAATACAAACAGTAGGTCTATTATGTACTATTTTAAAGAACTGAACTACGTTGCACATGAACTCTGGTTTCTTAGGATATCGTCAGTGCAGAATGAGTTTGTCTTATGCGTTTACGCTACATATACAAAACGAAAATATTAAATTAATTAAGCGGTAAGTGATTCTACAACACCACATCACAGACTAAATAGTAGTACAGACGTGAAATGACGTGGCGGCTCTTTTGATACGAGCGAACTCCGCCCCTTATTGGTTGCCCTGACCTGTTAATATCAACCCCGTGTATGTTTGGCTCCTGCTTGTTACGGTAGGAATTCCTATTGGCCTTGCTCCGGCTAGCAAGGCAGCCGTCTAACGCTGATTGGCAGTATGTGTTTCCGCCATGTTGCTGGCCAGGGAAGCCATTTCGCTGGCGTGTGTGACTGAGTTCGCCTTCCTATCAACTATTTCACTTCTGTATTCCTAAATATTCTGTGACCACATTTTCCTTAGTACACGAACACGGTAAAAATACAGACAAAACACAAACGTAACTAATATAGCGCCAGTAAGTACACAACGGTGCATGTGAATTAATCAATAAATGTTAGTTTTTCATCAGAAATGTTCGATACAAATTGTACATTTATTTTGGTATAACCAAGGGAGATGCGCGCAACGGTAACACGTTTGACTAACATTCGGGAGGACCAGTGTTTGAAACCCGGCTTCGGCCATCCTGATTTCGGTTTACCATGGTTTCCAGAAATCACTCAAGGTGAATGCTGGTATGGTCCTTTAACAAAGGCCATGGCCGACTCCTCTCCCAGCTCTTGTCATTGTACCAAGTTATGTCACCGTCTCTAATGACCTCGCTGTCGACTAGACGTAAAGCCAACTTACTTTACCTATTTTGGTATAAGCGATATCGTATCGTCATGTTGTTTATTTTGTGGAAAAATTGACTGTGCGGCAAATAAAAGAACGCCTTCTTCAGTTAAAAAGATAAATACGAGATTTTTTCTATCGGTACTTATTTAAAAAGGCACATTGACAGCGTCATGGCACACTTCAATGCCGCGTCAGTCATAATAAACGCTTTAACGGACGACAAACATAAACCATGCTTGCTTTTTTGACGTAACGTCTTTCCATTGACGTGTCGTTTTTATGACCGGGTAAAAATACGATCCATGTTCAACCTGTTGTTCTGATTCGAGCCAACGTTGGTGAACTGAAAGCTACGTTTGTAATGCATGTGACAGAACACTCGCACTGATGATCAGTCGCACTCGTGTTCCTGAACCATGTGTGTCTACCTGGTGACGGGAACAGATTCCAGTTTCCGAAACGTCATAACAATGTCTGTCTGGAAACCAATTGTGTTTTGTTTTCGTCTCTTCATTGTGTCGTTTGTCTTTTCTGTATATGTCTGTTATCTGTTGCGTTTTGTCTCGTCTATTTGTTGTGTCTTCTTGTTATTTTTCTATTTGTGTCTGATATCTACTGTGTTTTTTTTTGTTTCGTCTCATCGTTGTGTCGCATGTTACCTTGGTTTTTTATTTTATTTGTCATTATTTTCATTTATTATCTATTTGTTCCTTGTTTTTATTTGACCCGATTCCATTTTGGAATTTCATGTTGTGTATGTATCTTGCTAACTAAGCATACTCTGCTTAATTTACGGTGTTCTTTTATTTGTTTAGTTTTCTTTGACAGTCGTTCAATTTGCAATGGAGTACGTCCAAGAAACTGAACCCAGTCATGCACTCCCATTGCACAGTTCTTTCAAAGATCATACTAATAACTTTCCAAACACTACTCGATACTCAAGGAAGTTGAGACCTCACTTTATGCCATGACTGGTAAATACATATATCTATATTTTCAACGGTATACTCGATGGAATAATATTTCTGTAATAATGTAAAATCTTGAATGCACTGAAAAAGCAAGCAAATTTATCAACCTATTTATTTTTCCATTGTTGACACAGTTGCTTGATATAAATTATTTGTGCTGGTAGTTTAATGTAATCGCTTAATATTATATAAATTAATGGATTGTATTTTTTTTAACAAACAAATTACTTTTAAAACTCTATCTCAGAATACGAAAATACGAATAATGTAAACAAATTTATCAAGTAACATCACGAACAAATTTTAATGGCTTTTGCTGGTTCAACTGCTTCGTGGTGTAATAGATTTAATGGTTCTATTTTTTATTGATGTGTTATCAACTCAACGTTCGCACCCGTTTGTACAACAGGGATTGTTGTTAAGAATGTCGAAATTATTGATATGGAGAAATATTTTTTGCCTCGTAAATAATTGTAAGTAAATGTATGTGTTTGCATAAAATACGGACAATATTAACTTACAGGCAAAATAAATGTGAGCCAATGCAATAGTCAGATTTTGACAATGTTTTCAATCCTCATTGTAAATAACACACATAATGCTGTGGAAATGAGTTTGCTGTAAATTATTTCACTAAAAATTAACATTTATTAATCCACGTTATGTTTCCAAATAGGCTCTAATGGTATTTGATATCAGTCGATGGCTAGGATATATGATTACTATGAGTAACCCATGGCAAATTTTATATATGTTTATGAAAATAAATGCACACACAACGGTCATTAGGGCAACTGTTGAGCAATATTTTAAAGAAGTCATGTCTACGTTCTGCTGCTGCTGCTCATAATCACTGGGAACATACCCATCTGCAGAGACGCCCCTCAGCGCAGTAGTAACGTTGCCGACTTCTCTACCTCGCTTTACCAATAATATTATAAGCGAGAGAGTGTGTTTGCTGCTGGATTGTTTGTCTACCTCCCGCAGAAACGGAGAAACGGATCTACATGATGTTTTGCATGGAGATAGTTTATGGGCTGGAGAGTGACCCATCGGCTACTACTTTTTTATCCCGGAAAAGATGCACTTTTCCTGTAGGATAGCTATTTAGCAGTCAGTATAATTACCTCTTCACATTAAAATGGCTGAGCGGATTTTGATGAATTTGGTATAGATATTTCCTAGGTCGTAAAATAATGTATAAAATACTTCTTATTCCGGGAAAATTCAGATCTTGTGGTATTTAAATTTAGACGACTTTTATTCATGTGGTGTTAGTTAAAGCAGTATACATTTATATTCGATGCATGCATATTCTCAGTGTCTCATTTTTTATTCTATAATATACGCTGACAAAGCCGTGGGCAACAGCTGTTGTATTTATAATATGAATCTTACTTTTAAAGTAAACTAATAAATAAATATGCTGTTTACATATGTTGCATTGTTTCTGTTGATTATTTCAACCTAACACCTGACATACAACATTGTATACAGTTGCATTTTTTTTTTATATAGAGCAGCAGTTATGTGCACAGAGGACTGTTGCCAAAAACTTCATTACATTTTTTAGACCCACGCGATCGAAGTCGCTGGTAAAAAGTTGGTATATAAATAAGAAATAAAATAAATTTTTAAACAACAAGAGTTGTGACGAAACTATTTTGTTAGATCTATAGTGTATTTTTGTTAGCGAAGCGAAAAAGTTAAGACGCGTTCCAGAAACTACTGAGGTGAAACAATATCACTTCTAGGTATTGTTTTACACGACCAGGCGCGGAATTAAGAACTGAAAATCAACGGGCAAACATGCGCGAACAGGAGTTTATTTACGTAAGTGTATTTACGGTGAAGTGGGAACTCTCGCACTGAAGTAAAGAAATGTGACACTTTTAGAGCAGATCTCTTAACATTTTGCTTGATAATAAACTATGCAGGAGAATTGCTGGTTTATTTAAGAGGCACGGAAAGTCAGACGATTCTCCCGAGCTGAAAACACTGTTTATTTTGTAATTACCAAGGAAGCGTCCTATAATACTAAATCTCTAAACCTACTACACAAAAAAACGCTGATTTCGTACAAAATATTTGTGCATTACGTACTTAGAAAAGCAATGCGTTCATCTACTGCCACTAAATACCATACTTTTATGCTACTGGTTTGACATATAGTGAATAAATCCTATAGGCCTACCTGATTAACTGATACGCTATTGGAGGAGTTATTCGCCGAAGGGTGACGTTTCACAGATTCTTGCAAATTTTATTAATTCAATTTATTACTATTTTCCACAAATTTGCAGCTAGCGTTATAGAACAACTTTATACACAGTTTATTTACATAATAACTGAACAGCTAAATATGATGTAATTAACAAAATGCCATTCAGTGATTCATAAATATAAGGTGACTAAAAATTACTGTCTTGAATTGTTTCGTGTTAACTGCTTGTGAAAATAAACCGGGTTAGCTTGGCTAGCACAAAAGCTTTACTGCAAGTCGGAAACTTACCCACTCCATCATAGTTTAGACACTTCCGAGAACCTGATCGAGTAACTCAGAACTTTTACTCGATAAACTCTGAACTAACCCTACTCAAGCACAGCGTAAGTTAGTTACAACATAAGAGGCACGCAAAACATAACACGCAAAATTGAAGGGAGTGATGTAGCACTAGCAGAGGCGAGTGGTGACGTTTTGCTGATTAAAGTGTTAAGTGGAGATTTAACCGCTTCTAACAACAAAATATTATCACTGATTAAATAAGCCTTTTTAATGAAAGACTGTATTTGGATATGTGAAGCTAAAAATAACTACCTAATGATGTGTTCCAAAGATTTGCTGTTATTTCGAAATCCGAATAATTTTTACTGTACCATTTCTTAATGGAGACATCAACAATATACGCAGTATTCATAGTTATGAGTTGATTAGGCCTTATACTGACTGATTATTTAAAAAGCTAACCTTCAGTCACCAAGTGAGAAACTGAAAAAAGTAGGTAAGTATTGAGCAGTACAGCAACGCAGACGGTGACATACATTTCTAGTGAAATTAATTTTTGGGATGATTAAACAATTAAAGCTAATAAACAATATTCGTTGTTATCCAACTAGATTTTTTAACATGAAACATAGAAATTGTGTGTAATTTTTTAACACATAATATTTGCTCGGTTTTATGTAATCTATCCCTTTATTCTCAAATATTTTAGGCGAATGAGTTATAACGCACGACGAAGGGACATTTAGAATTGAAATATATATTTTTATTTTTAAAGCATTAAACGTTACTTAAATTTATGGTGAAACGCAGTATACCCTTAGGGACTTAAAAATAAATTAGATGTAATGCGCAAGTGTTCGTGACTAAGGTTTGACCGTCTTTCTCTGACAGTCAAATAATAACTACTGCAAAAAAGTAATATTCTTTGAAATGCTGTAAGCTTTAATTCTTTAAGAGCCTGAAAAAGTTATTCTTCCCAGTCATTACTTGACTTATGCACATATAAAATAAATTTAACCATTGTTTAGCAAATTAAAGGTTTCCATCAATCGACCATTAGACAGTTGAGAACTACAAATCTCGAAAATATTAATTACGTTTGCTTATGTGTAATTGAATTAGTCGAATTTTTACGACCTCCATTCAAAGACTTCAGTTTTTCATAGGTATTTCTGAGACAGAACTATTTTTCTTAATTCGCTTCCTATATAACTTAATTTCTTTAGTAAAAGTTACACTCATTGGTAAAAAAAATTATATATGTTGATTATTTTTAATGCAGAATATAAATGGCGATGATTGCAAAGTCTTTATTTTTATATTATCTGTTGCTATTAAACGTGTGCCTGTAATGTGTACAGAAAACCACTGGTGCAATACAAATTGCTTTTTAATAATATTACACTTTAAATTGAATTATATTTTGGAGTGTTTAATATGTTTTATGATTTGAGTATTTCCTTCGTAAAATTTAGCAGCAGTTAATGAAACTTTAGTTTTAACAATGTGATATTTTTAGTCATTCGTTTCCTCTTAACCAAATGTTTAAGAAAACGTGACCGTATGATCTGTACCAAAGACACTAACATAAATCTTTAAAATAGTAAGTTGATGCTGCTGTGATTCACTTACTGCCTCTGTGAAATACAAATCAGGAAAATGAAATTGTGTCTTTTAGTACGTAAACATGGAAATTCGTATTGTTGTACTCATATTCCCTTGAATTGGAAAACAAAACTAACATGTCTTTAAGGCGCAGGGGAAAAACATTTCTAGAACATAAGTGACCAAAGAGAAGGGCAATAATTGGAAGGAGAGGAAACTTACGAATATAATCTTCCCTTGTTTTCGAAAAAATCTGGCTAGTAAAAAGTTATGTCGTGGTTAACACCAGAGATTAATATTCCATATATTTTGCTACCAGTTGAGGCCTTATTCACATCCGCTGAAAGCCTCACAGCTCCATGTCATTTTCAATTCTTGCATAAGTTCTACATTCGCAGGTTTCATTGTATAGTTATGTAAATTATGAAACAAAGTTGCTTGTGTACCCGAAACGCTTTTGTGAACTGCAAAAATATTAAACTGTCGACGTTACAAAATATAGCAACTGCTGTTCACTTAATATGAATAACAGTAAAATATCTTTATCAGTCAACCGGCTAGGTTCTTTCGAATCAGAAAAATTGCGTTCTGCCAAATATTTGTTAAACCTAACTGTTTAGTTATGGCACGCAAATATTTAACCAATCTCTTACTTTCGTGACAAATAGACGGGTAGGTATCAGGTTCCCGTTCTAGCAGAGAACAACTGGACTACTGTTTCACGTCTGACAAACTAAGTAGCCTACTTTTCAAAACTTGCATTTGTTCGTGAACAGATTACTGTAACAATATTATTGCGTAACAAACTCGCTGTTTTCCTTTGGTAAAGTACTCCTGGGAAAGACAGAATAATATATAAATATATTTCGCTAATTTTTGTGAAATATTAGTTGTATCTGAAAGGTTAGATATTTAGTATTATATTATATATATTTAGTACTAATCACAAATGTATACGTATTAATATATCACTTTTTTTTGTGAAATGTAAGTTTTATTTTACAGTTAAGATATTTAGTATTAACCACAAAATTAGCGAACTTGCTTACACGGTAATCCTTTGTCTTAAAGAGTGCTACCGTTTAAATGTATAATTTAAGATGTATTTTTTAAAATTTGCTTTTTTATTAAAGGCACTTAAGTTTGATATAACGTGAACTGGGCTGAGCTTTAATCGTCTTCGAATTCACTTAGAAACCACTTCAGTATGAGGTCTTCAAATTTTCAGCTATTTATCCTCAACCGGACTGAAACACTAAGCTTACTGCTGTTCATACTGAAAAGTTTTCCTCACCCGAGCAGAATAGTTCAGCGACACACTTCTTCATTCTTATCTGAAATTACTAAACATACAATTTACTGTTAATTTTTTTAACGATTCTTGCAACGGGGGCAAGTTACTAATCAAATAATTTTTTTTTTCATACGTTAATGTACCAAATGGATTCTCACAGAACCAGGGAATAGACGCTAACAAACATATAAGTAAACTCTGGCTGAATTCCTTGTGGAATTGCAGGTATATTTCTCTGTATGCTGGTTAACAACAAAATCATTTTGGCTGTTTAATTATCTGTTTGTCAGCGTGTATTTTTTAGTTTCCTTTGACACCATCTTAAAAATATTTCTTTGATAGGCGTCCAGATTCCTCTTTCTAAATGTGCATTTTACAAACCACATAAAAATATTTTGTTTTTTCGAGACAGCATTCACTTCCAACACGGAGGCGAACAACAGTTAACTATTCAACCAGTCATACATCCACGACCGCAGCGCTCATCGAAACAGTGCAGTTTGTGCATTCTTCACATGCTGCACGATTACTGAACATGAAGAAGAAGAGAAAACGGGCGGGAGAGATCCGGGGAACAAATTTAATCACGTTTTACGTAGTTCACAAAGAGGAACTTGCCTATTGAATGGAGTCTGAATTGAGACAACCTCCTTTCCATTTCCATCCTCGTCGCTGTAACCTCAAACTCCGCAACCCCCTGCCGACATTAACATCGACCTCTGAACTCCGGCCCTCTTGAATGGCCGGCCACGGGTTCTTTAAACGGAATTCCTCGCCGTTATTAACTATCTCGAGCACCAATCACAACAAGCAGTACAAGCGAATGTTCGGCAAACAAGCGAGGGTATCAGATACTTCAGCCAACTGGGTTCACGTAACAAACAAACCATTCGTAAGTTCACTTTGTTTATAGCAGGCTGAACCCTTATTCGCTGTATCAAAATCAAAGTAATTAATCAAAGCTACGTAAATACTTAAAACAGAGTTAAGTTATAAGAGTGGTTAATTCCAACGCACGAGATAATTAATGACATGGAAAAATATCACAGCGTAAAAGTAATTAACTTGCAGGTGCTAAATAATTCAATATAATTAACATTGATACAAAATGTTACTTACAAAATGTTACTAACGACTTGAAGACACCTTTGGGTTACAAAATAATAATTTTTTTAAATTTATTTAATAATTTTTTTGAAAAAAAAAAAAAATTTAGTTGTGCTTGTTACTGAAGTTTTCAAAACTAACTTTTATCAAACACGTCATAACATGGATTTATACACAGAATTTCAGTTCTTGTAATTTTGATTTCCTAAGTTAATTACTCTCCTTAAATTTAAACTACAACGCAACGGTAATTTTGCGACTGATGGGTGACTATGCAAATACTATGTGGCCTCATTTTTCATTGTTTGGAGAAATGACATGTTGTATCATATGTGACCAATGCCCTTAGCTGCATAAGTGTTTCCTTACATTTCTGTTTTTTTTTTTTGTATATTTTGTCGCAATCGATCGGTGCGTCCCAGCATTATTTAAATATTTACAACGAAACATGTAACCCGCTTCTGGCGTTCACATTGATTTAATCTCAGGGCTGTTTTAAATATGCGTCAATTCTGGAGCCTAAAAGCGGAGAAGGTAGCTACCTCCAGAGACAATATCTAAAGTAAAAATCAATTTTCACTACAAAAAAGAGCATCCCTTCAAACGTAATAAATAAGCACATTTTGTAAACTTAACGTTGAATATGTGCAGCAGTAAATCCTAAAACTTATCAAACTCCTAGAAATAATAAGTAATATTTATGTAATATTTATTAATATTATTTTAACAACCGTGTTATTCGCACAGGAAAGAATTAATTCCCAAGAACGAGACTACATTTGTTTCATTATTTGGAAACACCACGAATCCAAAATACGTAATGCCCGTACTGGCAATCTCGTGGACGTGTGTTCAAAACGACTTGTTTACCAGCGCGTGTTTGAGGCATAGTGTACATACTAGGCATTGTAATTTCAACTCTGACATCTTTGTGTGCGTTGCTAAGGCCACGTGTTATTATTTATACTGCTTTTGAGAGTTTACATTTTTAAATCCTGAAAGGCAGCAGATATCACAGAACCGTTACATGGAAATGTTAGAAAGAGTATGCATTATGTACCTTTTTTTAACGTAAGTTCATATAATTTTGGTTAATTATACATTTTATTATTAAAGTAAATAATTAGCCAAAACTGTAGATTATTTTATGTTTTGAAAAAGAACTAAGCTACATAGTAAACACAACTTACAACATTTATATGTAACGGTTTTGCTACATCTGCTCCCTATAAGGATTTTAAAAAATAAAACTTCCTATAATGGTATAAATAGGACCGGTGGCCTTAAGGAATCTTTGGGTGTTGGCCACTTGCACGAAGTACAAAGTTCTAGATACGACGAGCGCATCAAACTTATAGAATGAAGCCATTCATATTTACTGAAAATATAAGACATGTATTCATAATGATCAGATTACACTGAGATAAAGAATTGGTTGATTCGAACAAATGTTTGTTTATATATGTGCAAACAACGATGTAGCGTTGTTTTTAACAAATATTTAGTTGACAACCATTTTTTGCTAGATCAACAAAGCAGTCATGTTATTTAATAATCTCATTTAGTTAAAATAACTAAACCAGATGTTGAAACAATAATTCAACATTGTTGATTTAAAAAAATCTGGCGTTCAACATAATATTTGTTCGAATCAACACTACATTGTTGGTTGCACATATACAAATAAATGTTTGGTTAACTCAACAAATCCTTTTTCTCAGTGTAGGTATATATTTTAGAATAGTGACAGAGTAAAAAATTTCGTTTTACTTTTATGCAAATGAATTTTTATAAACTGATACGTGATTTATGAGTTTTACGTTAAAAACCACAAGATCGTTGGCAGTATGATACAGGAAACTGTCTACGAACATTGTCAATGTATAAATCGCAGTCTTGCTTATAAATTTGCGCGATATCTTTTTACGATTTCTATATGAAACACTGCCATTCAATTCCTTCAGTTAAAACAACCACCGTGTCATTAAAGATAAATGCCTTTATGTCTTTAAATATTTAAAATTTTAATTCAGTAAAATCCTACCATATTAAGCAAGTAACCTGGTATTTAATGTAAAAATAATTAACCAATAAAATTCGTACCAGCAACTCAACTATCTGCGACGAGTGGATTCTTCATGTCTGTACCATTGACTTAGCGTATCTGTGTGTGTGTATATATATATTGTACTTGTATATATTGTAGCTTTATATATTGTACCTAATTATACCTGTATATATTGTACATGTATATATTAAGGAGGAAATTAGGTTAAGCGTTCATTCAGAACTTTTTCTTCTTCTTTATTTTCCTTTACAGGAAGGACAAGAAACGCACAGCAGATAGTGTGTTACATACTAATCGTCGACAATTGTAAAGTAGGCAGTTCTAGCATAGTGAGATACCAAATTGTATTCTTTGATGCTGCCTGCGTTGTTTCAGTTTTGTATTCCTCTATTCTTAAAGACTATGTTGTAGCGAAAGAAGATATTTGGCCGGAGGGAGGAAAGGTCGGTGCATATTTAACTTTTCGATTCCGAGTAGAAGAGGCGGGTCGGACCATCGGCAGGCCAGCAGCAAAGTCAAGTCACGTAATCGAATTAATGTTTGAACAGCTAGTCTATTTAACACCGCTCAGATGGGCCGTAGTGAATGGCGGATGCTTCCTTTCAATTACATCTCTAGCACTTGAAGCTAAACGCCGCTCGCAGAATCGAAAGGAAAGATAATAAAAACTTAAGAGCAAATACACAGCTGGTAGTCAATAAAGATAACGAATTTTAAAAACTTGTAAATATTAGTACTTCTATCTGAACTTTACAAACAAAACATTTATTTTTATTTTTCAAACGACGAAACTAGTTTTGAAAGACGTAACAATTTGCAAGTTTAATGTAACATATTGTTCAATAGAGTGTTTTATACGCATTTCGAGATTCCTCGGTGTTAACACAAAAATTCTCGTCGATTTCTGGTGTTAAACGTCAGTATTTCTTGCCATGCTTACTAATTAAAAAACTATTTGTTTGTACACGTTAAATATAATTGAGGAGCAGGCATTCAAAACCAGACATGTCCAAAATCCCGAACATTTGTAAAATGCACTTTCTAAATAAATAAGCTATGTTACATACTAGTATCAACTCAGACTCCATAAAAACACATGTCTTATTGAAATGAGTATTCTCAGTTAGTGCTATAAAATATAATGTTTATTCTCAATTAGTGCTATAAAATATAATGTTTATTCACTTTTTCTACAGCTAGATAAGGTGGACATGTCTGGTTTTGAAAGTTTCCTCCTCAATTGTAATTAAGTTTCTAACTGCAAATTTATGGTATATTAAAAGTAAGAAAAAAATTGCTTGCTTTAAAAGTATATTTAAGGAAATACTCTGCATCACACCATTTGGTTGTGTAATTCCGTTACACCTTTTATTGCTATAGTATTTACATAAAAATGATTTTTTTCAGTTAAACATTTTTTTACTCGTCGATATAAAGTGCACCTTCGTTCAACAATATAAAAATTGTTATTCGTTGACTTTGTCTTGTATTTTGTGTGTGTATGTGTATCTGCACCTTAAAATTATTTTCCAGAAATGTTGACGGTTGTTACTGAACGCAGTAACTGTTGTTTATAATACAGTTGGTGTATAAATACCACTATAACATGAACAGTACTTTGTGCAAGTGAGCAAACACACTTCAAGGTTTTCATGCAAATCTTTTTCAACTTCCTTTATTTTTTGTAAATTTCTGGTGTTACTTCTTGTTTCCTGTACTGACTACCCGACAAGAAAAGGTGCAGTTTGTGAATCGGTTCACTGAGACCAAGTCGAACTCAACGGTGCAAGTGTTTTACTATCCACGTTCGTGTTTTGTTTTTACGAGAATATAGTGAAGTTCACCATTATTTTTATTTGCTGTATCACTTGACGGTGTTGAATTTTCACTCGTGAAAGAATCTTTTTCTTATTGTATCTTGAAAGCAAGCCATTCTTTTTCGTAATGCATCTTGACTTAGATTAGCAAAAAATCAAAATATGTGTGAGGACGAAATATTTTTTTAATCAACTGTAATACTGGTTGACAAAAATAAACACATACACATATTGTCTTAATGACACAAGAAATTTTATATCTAGAGAAACAACCAAAACCACCCAATCACTTTCGTTAACACTTTGACAATTCGTTGCACAATGATGATTCTAACTTTCGCGAGAACTACATAAAATATTTCTCAAAAAGTTGTTCGTACATATAATGTGTGTGTTTATTTTTGTCAACCAGTATCGGAATTGATTAAAAAGAATCATGTATATTTCGATTGTTTGATAACATCCAAGTTAAGCTGCCCTCTAGCTTGGCACATTAATATTGCTATATTTACATTAAAATTATTTTTACAGCTAAAATTTATTTACTCGTCAAGATAAAGTGCATATTCGCTCTACAATATAAAAATTATTATTTGTTGACTTTGTCTAGTATTTTGTGCGTGTATGTGTATCTGCACATACCTTACATATGCATGTGTTTTGCTATCCACATTCGTGTCTTTGGTTTACAGTTTACAGTGAAGTTCTCCATTATTTTTACTATCTCACTTGACGGTGCTGAATTTTCACTTTGACTAAATATTCTAATGTAAATAAACTATACATTCATACGAACCAGTATCTTTACATGACGTATTATTTTTGTTCACTAACTTGATTACAACATCGGAGTTTGTAGGTTAATATAGTTCGTATGTTTACAGAATTTAAAGGATCCATTCTTCGTATGAAGTAATGAACACCTTAGCTCGGCGACTGCGCAATTCTTCTCTGAGAGCGGCCCAGCTTTCGACGTGTTGTTACTTGGCGAAACACACTTCAGTGGTTACGACCCAGAAGGCCCACCCACACTTCGAGAGATAACGGGCATCCCTGCCCGGGTGAAATGAGTTGGATAATAAATTAGAGGAATTCAATTTTCTTCTCGAACGGCAGAATGGGGAAACCTGAGGAGGCGCGGATACCTTGAAGAAATATCCCTCCATGTTTACCACCAGCAATAAATCCGGGCTTTGCTTGAAGTATTTGATCCCAGGATGTGGCTTTTCCTGCACCAGAGATATCCCCTCTGAAAATTTTAGCTCCGCAGTTATGTTATGTTTACGTTATTCTCACGCCGTACACCAATTATGTGAATTATTTCGTCATAAACAACTCCAGCCATACGCAACAAATCTTCAGAAAAACACGTCACATTTAATGCTTTTTTTAATAACGGAATCTGAGAAAAATTGCAACACACCGTAATTGCAAGAAATAATTCATACAATTATAGAAGCGTAGGAAATACATTAACGCCTCGCTCTTTAGTTTTACAGTGGTTTCGAAAATATTTTTTAACGCAAATTAATATATATGTATAAAAATGCATTCCGGCAGTTTTAACACTGGTATATCATCGTTCGTATCTGAATTTTTCTGTTGCAATACACCAAACGGAATTTTGGATTTTTGCCCCTGAAAAAGCACACATTTTGTTGTCAAAATAAGCCAAAATGAAGCAAAATAATTTTTTGCTAGCAAACGGTACATTATTAAAAAAAACACTCTTGTAGAATTTCGTGTTGTATAACTGTACAGAGTTTCAAAATTTTTCAAAGCATTTGGTTAAGAAATATTTCAGTTATTTGTAATTGTTTGAAATAAATTAAAGACATGGCCTTAAGCCTCAAAATCGTAAAATATTTCCGTTGTTTAAAGCTCAGTAAAAGTGCCTCACAATGTTTCTCATTTGCTTTTTAAAAGAAATGCAAAGTTCTGAACTTCACGTTTTATGAGGGAACTTGCAAGAAGCAAAAACCATAAACCTCATACTGGCATATGCTAGAGATGAGATTTGAACCTAGAGCGTTCTGAATGACAGGTGTTAAAAGCGGTTGTGGTCATAGCTGACAGGGTTGGTCTGTCACACAATTATGTATGCCTGCCTTTATTTTCAAATAAATTCGAATCATTTTACAAGACGTTAAGAATTAAGAAATATTAATTTCTCTGTACCGACTTCGAAAAAGTTCAGTTTACGCATTTTATACATTGTTAATACTTAACGTTTAAATAGAGAATTAGCTTCCACGTTTTTCATCTCTGACATTTTTTTATGTATTTATTGAAGTCAATTGTCTTAGTAATAATATATTTAATTTTGACCAATTTTCGAAGATACAAGGTACTATAGTAGGCAGTTATCTTGGCTTCTCTTAGCGCGGTGGTTCGGAGACAGCGGGACAGTGGAAGAAGAAGAGATAAGGTGGCGACACACAGTCGGCAGCCGTGTAGTAGCTGTTAGGAAAACATCGACCCTCATTGTATACCCGAAAATATAAGGCGAAGGTGGTAGCCTGCAGAGGCGCGGCAAGGAGAAGCATAGCAGAGAGCGGGAACGAATAAAAACAATTATTCAGTGTTGTGATGAAGAAACGACAAGTAAATGCTTGAGCCTCTAAGAGAGCAACCAGCTAGAGCAGCAAAGTACACGGGTGTGAGAGAAAGATCTGTAGTCAGGATTCGTCAAGACAGCAAAGAACGACCTTGTTAGCCACTATCTACTTCAGGAAAAACAGATACTGGACATGTCAATATAAAGTATTTAATAAACTGTTATTTAGTTTATTGCGGAACTGAAGGATATTATCATCAAATACATTCAGTGCCTATGAGGGTAAATGAGATAAATATCGAGAAGTGCCGGAACGCAAGGGTGAGGAAATTGGGAATACCCGCCGAACTGCGACATCGTATGACACGATCCTATATGGGTAAATCCGGACGTCAAACACCAAGGCTAGAATTTGGATCGCCTAGGTGTAAGGCAATCGCTCGGCCGTCGCAGCTTCTTATGTAGTGAAGAATTTTGGAGTTCTGTTCTTCAGGAGAAATGTATAATTTATTGTTCGAATAAAGTTGACATTTCGCACCATTACCGAATTAAAAAATAAAGCCTAGCAATACGTTTTCCTACATTTATATTGATATTTATAAAATCCTTTGTTAGTAGCTGACATAACCTGGTTGGAAAGAACGTTTATTTATTTATTCATCAATTTATTTGTGCTGGCTACCAAATCAGTGAGTTTGAAAAATAACATTTTGTCGCTGTTAGAATTTATTTATTTATTTTTCAAATATATTGAGTTTATTATTAGTTTTTAGAAAGAAAGAACATTTTTCATTCGCAATTAATGCACTCCATTTACTATTTTTTTATGTGTTCACCTCTGCGCTATGGTGTAGTCAACAAATGCATCTAAATGAATTGTGTCAAGTAAATTAGTTTAAACTATGTGTTTTCATTATTACAAGCTTTGGTGTAACTTGCAATGTTCGTATATAAGTAAGTTGACCGTTTCAAAATTTGCAAACCATTTTTCAACAATTTGTTGGTATCTGGTTGAGCTTAAATTTGGCATACAAGTTCGGTGAAAATACAATATTATGGGTTACATTACACGTATATCATTATATTATTAAAATTACGTGAACTAAAACGTAAACTTATGTTTTTATCTTGTTCAATTTGCAATGGCTGATTGAACGAAGAGATTGTGATCAGCGCTTAACATCGAGTTCTTCAGCGCTGGTGGGGGGTGACATGAGATGAGTTTGGAACAGCGCCGGAATGAAAGGGCGGGGGAAACGTGAGATCCCCGAGAAAACCCGCCGACCAGCGGCAGCGTCCGGCACGATTCCCACATGTGAAATCCGGGGACTGACCCCACCGGGATTCGAACACGGATCGCCTTCGTAGGAGAGGCGAGATGTCTGACCACTCGGCCACCGCGGTCCTTATATTGGTATGATTTGTATAAAGTAGTCCGAAAAACCAATAAATTAGTTCCAGAGATACGAGACAAAAAGGAGAAAACAATTTAAGTAAAAAAAAAAGTTTGTTTAAAAAAATGTGAACAAAATATTAAATAAATAAATTTTAGTTACGTGTGTCATATACAGTATGTACCGGCATAGTAGGTATATTGTAGGGTCAGAACAATCACTTTCTTGGTAACTCATCATTATAATATATGCGTACGTAGATAGCTAAGTTCTAGGGATGTATATAAATATAGATATTTTTATATATTTTTTCAGTGTATTTAAATAATAATTTGAAAATATAATTTATTTTATACTTCTATATCTACTTACGCGTACATAATGACGAATTACCAAGAGACGGGTTATTCTGAATCTAGAATATATCCGTAAAACGGTTTTTTTTTTTTCAGTTTACAATTGTAAATTTTTTAAAATTAAAAAGCTTGTTTTTAATTTTTTTTAGCTGTACCTTTATGTGCGGTATTGCATGCTGCAGGCCTTTTCCATAGCCAATCAGGGGCGTCACTTCAGGAATTTCTTGAAAGTGGGGAGGGCAAGATTTTTTTTTCGGCGACAGTGACCTTGTTGCATCTTTTTTTATTAATTAAGCATGTATAAATTAGGAACTTTAAAAATAAAACTTCAGTTTTATGTGCTTAAATTAGCATTATTTAAATAACAAACTACAAAAAATTAATTGCATGCGTTTAAAATTCTAAATCCAGGGGGGCATTTGCCCCAACCCCCTGCTGCCCCCGTTAAATGACGCCCCTGTTCACGAACACACGCACTGTACGTCTTTTTACAGTGCCCTTTGATGTAGAATTAAAGAAATATCTTGATGAAGTGTGTCGAAGCAGATACTGTAGGCGTAGTGATATTTTCAATTAGTATGATTTATATTCTCTATTATTCTGTGGTAGGATAAATATATTTTATTTTCAGGTTTGCCTTAATACAACAACATTTCCGTTAATTTTGGTTGACTGAATAGTATTTTTTTCGACACCTTGCGTATGTTAACTGACAGAAGTAAATCGTAGCAGCTTATAATAGTTTTCGCATATTGTGAAAGGTATATTCGTATTCCCGAACACATCTGTTCCAACTCACAAATATGTTACACTTACGTAAAGTATGACGGAACGCGCCGAATATTTTGCGCCCTGCTAGTATCAACCTGGCGCGTGGCCCGGGATAGTAAGTAGGTAAGTAGGATATCAGTTTCTCTTCGCGCTCTCGTCCTAGGGAGCTTAGAGGCCAACTTAACTGCCTACTATAGTACTTCATAGACGATCTAACTAGCAATTCAATCGGCAAGAGGACGATTATTACCTTGAAAGGTGCTTAAATGTTTAAACAGAACACACTGGCAAATTTAACACAGATGGGCAGCAAAATAGACCAAATAATTCTAAAAAAAAAAGAGTTATTTGTTTGGGCAGTAAGAATTTGTCGCAGAATGATGATTCTAACTTTTGCAGAACTACATTTAACATTACTCAAAAAGTTGTTCGTATGTAATACGATCCTAGGCAGGTGTCAATGCCTAAAATAGGCCTACAATTCACGCACACGTGGTTTAGATTTCTTGATGGCAAGGGTACACTGGAGAAGTGGGCACGGGAATTCACTCCCACTGTAATAATAGTTACTTTAATCAACTATAGCAGAATAAAAACTAGTCGTAAAAAACAAGTGTATTTCGAATCCAAAAGAAGTAAATTCAAAAACATAATGTTCTCAACGTTTTCTTTCGTAATTGACGTGGTTGCACCCAACTGTGCCAATCATAACTCAAATGCGCTGCTAGTTAACAGTTGTGATTCGTCTTGAAACTACTACATAACCATCCTCAAATCAGCAAAGCGCAGACCGCTTCACTGGTTTGCAAAATACGGTGACACGAAAGATTCTGACGACTTTCCAGTATTTCTAATAATAACGTAAAATACTTCTTCAAAGCATACCGGGAACCGGCAAAATCAAGCTGCTTTCCTATTGAGAAGGTAGTGTTTCTTTTTGTAACCCTCGAGCCGTACAGCTGTTTTAAGTTGCCATCGGTATAGAAGGGATTGGTGTTTTTTCCTTGTGGCGTGCTTTCTAAGAGTCTCGAGTTCAGAGATGCGTTTGTCGGACGAAGTCATTCATCGTTTGGGTAATGGTGAGAGCAGTTTGAGGTTTCGTCTGTGATTGAAACATGGACATGTTCAACCGAAAGTTTTGTGATTAAATCGTGATTGATTAGAGATCTGGCAGTAACTACAGAGTTGGTAATATATTCCCGTAAATTTGGTCTTGCTGTGCGTGTTTTACGTACGTGGCTTTAACGACCGATTGATCATGGACTTGGTTTGGTGGATGATAATGCGCTTTTTCTTAATCATTACGAATGCGATTATATTAGTTCCTGCTTAGCAAGGTTGATTTTGGACGATTGTGTCTGGAGCCTTCAAAGCAAATTCATGGTTGGTACTGGAGAGTGCTATATTCTTATTTTCAAGTACAGTTGTAACATTGTCGATTACGTCGCGGGAAACCCATTTACACTTTTGGAGCATACGGACGCTAATTTGCCCAAAGAGCTCAAGGTTGAGTCATTTACATTCCTTCCTTATAAGTAGCTAAACGTCTTTGAATAATAATAAATATACAGAACTTATCTGAAAGTGTTACTTATTTGCCTAACGTTGTAAACTATGGCACATCACTGTCAATATGCTTCAAGAGTGTGTGTTTATAATAAATAATGTAATAACGGAATTAATCGGAATTAGTGCATGTGTGCTAGCTGTGCACAGAAAGTTTGTTCAGTTCTTGTTTTTGTGCAGTGCATTATAAAGGCAAACAAGTTTGAATGTTTTTAGGCTAAAATGAATCTCAGACGATGTGAATTGGCTGATGCCTTGTTCTGTTGTGTTTGTAAGATATCTCACAAAAATGACTTTTAAGATCATACAGGACTACATACACTACACAGTTCTATCCAGGAAGGTTCAATAAACGTGTCTTAGCAGTAGACTAGTAAGTGGTTTTTCCAGCTGTCCTTTCAAATACCAAGATTTTTAATATCACGTTCATTGACATAAATTTTACCACTTTAATTCCGTTCATGTTTTACTTTGTTGTATTTCAGTTCACATCCTCTCTGTTTACACAAGGAAGTTGATTACTTGAAAACTACAGTAACGTTGAACCTTGTTTCTGCAGTAATACAGGAAAAGTTATCATTAAATCCAAAGACCACAAATATATTACTTACACAAATAACATCGTGTAGTGAAGAAATTCAGTTTGATTCATTCTAGAATAAGATAAGAAATTCCCTAATGTGCTTTGCAAAGAGGTAGCAGTTTATCGATATTTGTCACACAGACATGCCACTTATTATGTGCATCAAATCTTCCACAGGGATTATCCTAATTTTCTAAGAAAATATCATATCTGAGAATGTCCTGGGGAAGCCTGCTGGACAATGGTAACATCCGTCATATGGTAAATATTGGGTGTGACCCCGCCGTGGTGGGTTTATGAGTTGGGTGCCTCTATCGGTAGATGGAATTTCAATTTTAACGTTTCGGGCTAAGTGTTAAGTACTATTTTTAACAAGCGTATCAAGAGACGAATGCAATTTCGTTAGCAGGGATTTACTGTCACACGAAAATCGCAATTTCGGTAATCTTTTTTCCGTAGATATTGGCTAAGTAATAAATGTTCCATAGGTAATTGCCTTGGCCGGTTGTGACTACTCCGACTGACATGAAACTGCTTCGAATCATGAAAACAGGGGCCTTTAAGTTCTCCTCCTCGAGGGGCACGGCGCGATTTAATTGAAATGAAAGTTTCACTTAATGGAGCAGTAGCACGAAAAGAATACGAGTAGGAATGATTTCTGACACGCCACCAGGTATTCGGGACCTAACCAGAGTTTCCCCTGATGCCACGTGCCGTAATTATAGCACCTGGTCGATAGTACAGAACACAATTTGTGATTGCCTCAGTTCAAGAGGGTTACAAGAATAAGATAGGCCAAACTAACTCAGGGGGATTGAAGAACCTTTCAAAGGCCGCTGTCACACTTTGTACAGAACTACTTCGGCTAAACGTGTTCAGCTTTATAGAGCTGTTACACGTGCTTCAAACAAGTTCAGATAGAAGTCTATTCTCTTTCAATGTAACCTATGTAGTTTCATATGTAGTTTCGGACGACACATTTTACTTTATTATAAGAACATATAGATTTGTATACATAAGCCATTGTTCATATTATGTTTACCAAATTTGTGTCGAACGACAAAGTGCAAAAACAGAAAAAAAAAAAAAAAAAAAAAAAAAAAAAAAAAAAAAAAAAAAAAAAAAAAATAAAAAAAAAAAAAAAAAAAAAAAAAAAAAAAAAAAAAAAAAAAAAAAAAAAAAAAAAAAACAAAAAAAAAAAAAA
>PNEQ01081887.1:0-26261 GCA_003012365.1 Medauroidea extradentata | reverse complement strand
GGCTATAACCAAAACAGTCAACATAGTCCGTCCTTGTCCTCTACATCCTGAACACAGGGTTTAAATAAAGGCCTTGTAAACCTTTGAACACTTTTGAAATATGCAGAAAACTAATGAATTTGCGATCTACGAGTACTGAAGATTTTAAACGCATGTTTAGAAATCGAACCTACGAGTTTCTTATCATTTAGTCTCGTACGTAGACGCGGAATTTATTATTGTATGGATCATCTATTATCATGCACGATGCCTGAAATTAAAACTTGTTTATCCCTATATACTGTCAGCGTCGCTCAGTACACCAATTTCTCGTTTATGAATATTTCCGCACGGATTTCTACACTAGCCACAAGTTTGCCCATCCATTTTACTCGCATAGGTAACAAAGATTACGAAAAGACGGTATTGACGGTATTATTAGCACATATGGAGAACAATTTCAACACATTCAGTATTATACTGTTGAGTTTTACATCCCAAAATAGTTCGCTCCACTTCAACAAAACATTTGGTTATTTACAGACATCGCCATTTCAAATCAAAACAATCGTCTGCTTGCAGCGGACTCGCAGCGAGTATTTTTTCGCTGCAACCGCTGCGGAAGCGCTGCAGCGCAGCGGTGGCCAGCGATGGCAGCTGAACGTGTGCATCGTAAAGCGCTTCTGCAGCGCTTTGCCCGCTGAAGGCGCCCTAAGGCTACCTGTTTGTTTTGCATTTTCAATGTTGGTTACATTGTATACACAAAAAAGGAAATGACAACAATTGGTTCTTTAATTGTTGAATTTTTGAATTATTTATCGGAATTGTTGTGGTTTGTACGTACAATTATGTTGTACTATAATATGGGCAAGCAATAATTGTAAATACTAGTTAATGATATTAGCTGTTATTTTTAATTTTCATTAATGGTTGTCCTAACCTGTACCTAATAACCAAAGTATTAATATGCAGATATCAGTGACCTCTTGAACAAAATCCGAATAAGTTATAATATGCATATTTACTTAACCTTTTTTCAGCAATTGCTCGTGTGATTTTGCGGTTTTTACTTTCAGCGTTCCTAAGAAAAAGTATTTATTTAATTTGCATTGCAAATCCACTTTATTTATTTATTTGTTTCTTATTCCGTTGAGCCCACTTGTGTGGCTGTAGCCACAGGGCTATGGAATACGTTAAGAAATTACGTTGATAATTAAATACACAAATTGGAACATTATAAAGTTGGTACTAGATTACAGTAATATATACAAGATAATTACAGCACAGGCGGGCTATGGAGCATGTCAAGAATTTGCATTGATAATTTACAAATTAATCAAGCACTAGGTATGAATACACAAATTAGAACATTATAACAATGTTATACAAACACAGTAGATCTCAGATTACACAATATGATTATTAGTGAAAGAGTTGTAAAGTCCTGTAGTTATTTAGGGTTAGCTGTGAGAAAGCATTTTCAGCACACAACCAACCCATTGCCCAATTTACATTTAAATGAAAACTGCACTCAACTGGTGTGGGGTGTTGTCTGATCATGGCTTACAATGTCAAGCTGTTTTAATAATCCTTAACTCCCCAGAATTATGATTCATGCATATGCCACAACTTAGTCCCCACTGATTGCTAAATTGTGCTTGACAATTTATCTTATGTGGGTAAATTTACTTCTAGGCATCAACACGGGGCTAGTTTTTTTCCTTCCTTCATTGAATTCTCTTTCTTTGAGCTTGTATAACTATAATAAGAACTTATTTGGTAATTTTTATTCATTTTAATAATTGTCCTCGTCTAGGTTATAACTTTAACAATTCGCAGGGAGCAATGTTGTCAGCAACTTCTAACATTGCACACATTTTACATTTTCTTGAGAAATAAACTCAAATAGTGTTGTTAAATAATGGGTGCGTAAACAGTACGTAAAATTGTTACTGTAAGTGAATAGACTATTACAACTGACTAAAAAGTGAGACCAGTTTTTTTTCCCCCTTTGTAATTAGAAGTGTAAATCCCATGTTCGCCAGAAAGCATGGTTATTAGCTGAGTGCTTGGCTCTTATTTGAAGCATGTATCAAGGACACACTTACTGCTCCTTCGCTTTGCTCCTGACCCTCTCATGCGCAGATCTGCTTCAGACAGGAGGCACGTTTAATGTAGGTGTAGGTTTTCCTATTAAGTTAAAAGAATACATTGAAACTTGTTGCTGTCAAGGAATAAAATTTTAACTGCTGACCGCTGTAAGACATTTGCTTTTGTTAGAAGTCAAATAGGTGGAATTTTAAGCATTGTTTGATTCACTACAACTTCACTACAGGTGACTTTGAATCATATTTCTAATATAGGTTTAGTGGCTAGGTATAAATATCAATAAAGGAATATTTGAATGTATATATCACACTTTCAGCTAGTGCCTATAGATTATTTTTAAACATGTATTTTATTTTAAATTTGGTTTTCTTGTTCAACTTTCTCTTCTTGCACGTTAGTATACTGTAATAATTTGAAGTTATGAGGTGAGGTGAGAAGGTTTTATGGCCCTTTAACAATGGGGTCATAAGAGCCTATGAGGGTGAAGTGAGGTGAAGGGACAACACAACTTTCATGCCCAAGCCCGGATTCGAAACCAGGACTTCTTGCACCGTGGACCAGCGTCCAACCGGCTATGGTACAGAGGCGGGCTTTGCAGTTATGAAAAATGTAGATAAAATTGCTTCCTTTATGAAAAGAGAGTTTCGAAAATCAGTTCTGTGAACTCCAAAACATTGATATACATACTGCAAAAATTGGATCAAAATTTCTGTTGCACATTTCTTAATGGACGACTTGAAGTACACACCCCCTGATATCACACCACAAGGGAAGTATTGTGGGAAACAAAGCTTGTTTACAAACATGCTGATTTGTTAGTTGGTAGTTGCAGAAAGCAAAAATGTTGCACATTCATAGATTTGCATGTAAGGGTACAAAATATTAGTTTCAATTTCATGGTTAAGATACGCAAATACATAAGATTAATGTTTACCTGAAAAAGTGGCAATTCCAAACAGATAATCAATTTTCTTGACGTACGTCTCATCCGGGACATGTGAAGCCAAACAGCTAAATGAAGGTTATGTTCAGCTGCGGTATCCATGGAGATAGGAATTGTATCCCACACCTGACTGAAGCTCCGCCTCTTTTCAAGTCGTCCATTGTTTGCAGAACAGTAAGATTATTACCTGGCCAGTAATGTGAGTGCAAGTACATACAATGTTACTCACGCTTTCACGTGGCTTTCTTTGTTTACGGTGCCTCTTAGCCTAGGCCATCCCGGCGCCCGGCCCCCATGGGCGAGGGGAGAGATCACGCTCTGCCACGCAGTGTACTTTAGCTAACAGTCTGTTGGAACCGCGCGAACCCTTTCGCGGAACGCAGAACTGCGCCTCCATACACCTACAAGTAGCAAGTCGGAAGTGAATGGTTCTGACGGTTGTGATGTAGGTTCTAGTTACTGGCATACTCACAACATTAATACTAAGTAAACAGGCATGGCTTTTGGGTTGTGGCAGGTAGTTCAGGGTGGCCACTCACCTGGAAAACCTGGAATTATCAGGGAAATTGTGATCACCTGGAAATGTCAGGGAATTTTTGGTTCATCTGAAACATTTCAGGTAATTTTCTTTTCTCGTTCTTTTTGAGCTTCCACAAAAACCATAGGAATGAATATAATGGAGTTTTGAGAGCATTATAACATTTTTACTGAAAAAATTACTGTTATGTAGGTGTAATTATTCTCCATTGTCATGTTCGTAGTTATTTGATATTTCTGCTCAAAGGTTTTGTCAAGTTCGTTGACTGTAGTGTCAGAAAGAACATAAAATATTTACCTTTATTGCAAAATGTGCTGAATAAAATGTCGAAATGTTGTTTTCGTACCTGCAAATATCAGGGAAATTTTTGGTTTTCTATCAGGGAAACCAGGGAAAAATCAGGGAATTTTCATTGTTGCAATGAGTGGCCTCCCTGTAATTAGAACTGTGCACTCCTAATGAACGTAATGTATAGATACCAATGAGCATGAAGGGTTTCCTGGTTATTGAACCATTTGTAACCACTCACAAACACCTACAAAACTACATGTCAGTGGCTATGGCATTAACTAACTTACAATCATGTACAGTACTTAGCAACTGCAGCCTTGCCTGGCAACAACCTTGACCCACTGCTATGTATAGGCTCTTGACAGCGAGGTCTTGTGTACCAGTGACTGTGAATTAGGTAAATATAGAGCAACGCTGGCTTAACAAACAGGAGATACCTGAGAAAATATACTCTGACCAACAAAATCATATGTTGCTGTTATCACATCTGAAAATTTTAGTTGACGTCTCTGGAATTGAGCACAAATCACCTAATTAAAAAAATTGCTGTGTTATTAGTTTTCAAAACTTTTGGTGCATAACTAATTTTACAATTTTTAATTTTATAACATAAAAATGTGTCAGGTAACTGCATCTTTTAAAATGTTATGATTTAAACCCACCATATGTTCATTGTTCATGTTTAATAGATACCTAAATAGCACCATTTTGCACCTTGAAACAACAATTTTCCTGCAGTAACCACCCCCCCTTCCCACTTCTTGTTACTGTCCAGACACCAGAAGATAATGTTTAGGTCCCCCCTCCATAAAAACCTGCCATGCCTTGTACCTCCTCCCCTACCCCTAAAAAAATTTGAATATGTTCCAGCACCACTACTTAGGTACACTATATGTATCTCCTTCAATACCTAAACTAAGGAATTATATAGTATTTATTATATTGTTGTTTCCCACATTCAATCTTATTGGTTGTACATCCCACAAATAATTTGTGTGTGTTTTATTTTTTCTTAAGAATGTCCTTCATTTTTTTTTTGTGTTTGTACAAGAAAGTTTTTTTTATTTATTTATTTATTTATTTTTACATAATGTATGACTTCGTTTTCCTCACTTCAAATATATAGGTTGCATGTTATGGGCACTTACGAATAATAAAACCATCTGACTTAATGAAATAAAATATTTCACACTGAAAAAAATGTCATATTATGCTACTGTAAGACATTTATGTGCAAACAAAAAAATTGTTCTGTATTTCTAAATTTTGCTGAAATGTGTAAACAGTAAACCTACTTTTAATTGAGTTTTTAAAATACAATAATTTTTCATTGCAGTAAGGAATATGATTTTTGTGTGTTCTGCTTGATACTAACAACAAGACTAAAACTATTATTAACATTATTTTTATTAGATTTTTGTGTGTGTTCAACTAAGACTTATTTGCTTCTATAATGTATGTTTCTAAAAACTGATATGCTTTTACAATATTGTGTATTTATGCTACTTGTTCTCTCTCCTTACTGCCTACTACATACTTTACGTTGTTAATTTAGAGGTGTCGTCTCCAACGAGAGCAAACTTATTGCTCAAGGAGAGACATATTTTGTGAATGTAATCTCTAACCTGTTTGACTCTTTGCAGAAAATAAAATTAATTCAAATTCAAAAATCATTCTGTTATCTATCAAAATGAAATATAAATGGCAATGCTATTGTTAACATAAATGTGGCAATCATAGATCACTGTAACTTACTTTATCGTACATTTAAATAAAAGTGAATTCATATCATGTGGCTGTTACAAGAAATTTTCTTAATTTTATTTAAATTAACAAATGTCCTTGTCTTTGTAAAGAGTTTGATGTTTCTTGTGTTAGCAATTTCAATAAATTAACTAATTAATACATAGTTGGTTGTCAAATTCATGCTTTAACTCTGTGCACCTTTCGAAAGGTTGTTCGCGAGCAATTTCTAGTCATAAGAAATATCATACTATCTCATACAAATATAAAATAATGAAAGTTTTAGTTCCAAATATCCGTGAATTGGCTTTATTTTCCAAAAAAATTTATTTTAGTTAGTTGTGTGTATATGCCCTGTTGTTTCATTTCTAGATGTGTTAGTTTCCAATCATTGTTTTCTTATAGCAATATACTGGTTTTTGTTTATATTTCAGTTTAAGGAGAATCATGTTTTGGGCTCTTACACTTTTGAATATGCAGTTGTTACTGATGCATGGGAAAAGGAAAAAGAAGAGAAGGTTTTTATGAAACTCACGACTTTAAAAGTGGATCTGAAGGTAATGTATTTTCTGATGAATTGGCTTGGTTCTAAAAATGCTTCAGCTTTGTACCACCTGTAATAGGTACCTGTTGTATTGAAAAAATTATGTTGAAAAATGTTACATAATTTATATTTTTTGTTTTGGCAAACTATCATAATATGAGCAAAGTAAGATCTTGCTAGAACATACTCTGTATTGTTCAGTCAGTTTGGTTAACTTATTATTACTTAAAGTTAAGTGATAACTTTTGTTTAATTAATGATAATTTCAATTTATAATATAGTTTTTTTCTGGAAATTAAAATAAAGTAAGTACTGTACTATAAATTTTTCTGTGTATTCATTTACAAAATAATCCTAACTTAAATTGTGTTCATACCATAAGTTACTTGTTTTGGAATCATTACAACCTTGATATTTATGTATTTAGTATTTAAAATTCAGTGCATTGAAATAAGAATCTCAGTAATAAGTACAATTTTTCGTAATTTTTTAAACTTTAAAATTCTGTTACTTTTGAACTGTTTCAACTTCATTAATTCTACGTATACAAATTATCTCTTTTTTGTTCATTAAAGTAGAATTTCAGAATGGTGGGATGGTCTTGTTTTTTCTAAAACTGTGTAATAAGAATTAAGGTAGCTCGTACAAACCCAGATAATGTACGCTGCAGTTGGCAGAAAAAGCATCAGTAGGTATGACACGACAGAAAATAGAGTGATGTACACACACCAGTGGGGAAGAAGTATGTCACTATTGTATCAAAATATTACATCCCACAAGTCATTACAACGTATCATGATGCAATGGTAGAAGGGGTAGGCATTTTGGGGTTTTCAAGACAACAAATGGCTAAAGACATTAAAAACTATATTAAATCCTGTGAGAAATGTAGGAAAATAAAGTCAGCTCAGGGACAGCCACAAAAGGGCCGTTAATTGAGAGAATCAGCTTTGGTTGTACAAAGTACATTCTCGTGGACAGAGGGAGTTGGTTTAGAAATGAAATAATATATTACTCACAGAATTACAAATCAGTTGCCTCCAGAAAAGTTCATACAACTTATGGCGTGGGGGGATTGTTGAGAATTTCATTAGCACTACAGGGTAACAGTTTTATATGCAAGGGAAGTGCCAAAACAGTGTTACAAATTTTTGAATAATAACTTTTACTTGACACATTAATGGTGAACGTAAGTTCAGGTTTCATTATAGGACTATGGGGATTGGAGAATATGTAACATAGCCTTCTGTATTGTCACCATCTTTGATTCCTGAATGACATCATAGCATCAATATGTTTGAGCGTTCCAAAACTCAACCAAAGAACATATATAACACTTTGCCTTTATGGCATACGTAGGGTCTCTTGCACTACCCACATTACAGTACATTCATGAGTCATGATTCTGCTGGGTTCATGTCAGGACCGATATTAAATGACGAGAAGGGGTAACAATGACATTATGTAAGCAAACTTTTTCAATGACAACATTTATGAACTGGGAAACTGAATCATTCAATACTTATTATTATTATTTATATATTTTATGTGCCACCAAATGGCTTCGAGGCCTTGCTAGGAGAACAGTGTGCAAACTAACAAACAGGACAGTAGTGAACTAAAAATGAAGACAACACCATTTCAACACAAAAATTTACGAATAAGTTGCATACTGACCTGCTTCAATATTAGTGATTCAGGCAGCCTCCTCTCAACCAGATCAGACTAAAACGGGGCAGTCATTAAATAATTGACATGTTTAAATACTTCAGAGGGAGATATATTATAAATATTAGTTGTGCTAGTCTGGAAACATAAATAGAAGGAGCTAGCTATGGAATGGTAATAGTTTAGTTTGTTAGTATATTGGTAATAATTTCTGTATGCAAGTGATAGAATGAAGTAATTTTTTGCATATAAAATCAATACCCAATTAGCCAAATTAATTATAAGTGGACAGGTGTTGATAACAGGTGAACCATAAATTATTTCTTATTACTTTTGATAATTTTATATTATCGTATTTGTGTGTTTGTGCATGCAGTTAGTTTTTATATTTTATCCCTTTTTTGATGTTCTCTGCTTAAACCTGTTAAAATATGTACATTAAAATTATATTATGCCAGTAAATATGTTTTGTGATATTCAGTTACTACGTTGAGTTTTAAGATCAAAATTAAAAATTTTGTTTTCAGAGTTTTCTTGTTCGCTGGAGGCAAGTTCATGTCATAACTTTAAAAGGCCAGCTCACAGATGTCGGTGTTGAAGGGTTGTTGCCTGAACTGGTTGATAAAGATAATTTTTTTACCACAAGAACTGATGAAACTAATGTTCAGACTGACGTTCAGTTGTTGCCAGAATTGGACAAAACTAATTACTTCACGAGTAATGAGAATGATAGTTGTGTTGCTGAAAGGGTTGAAATATTATCAGAATTTGGTCAGAAAAACAGTTATTTCTCTGCCAAACAGGTTGAAAGTTGTGTTGATGAGGATACAGAAATTTTGCCTCAGTTGTTGGTCAAAGACAACTACTTTGCAGTGGATGGTGTTGAAAAATCTGTCCAACATGTTGAGATGTCTCAACTGGAAAAAAATAATTACTATGAACTTAAGAGAAATGAGAAGGCTGTTGATGATGGAGTTGGTGTGCTGTCTGATTTTGTAGAAAAAAGTGAGTATTTCAATCGCAAAGAAACTGAAAAATGTGTTGAGAAACATGTTGAACTGCTGCCATCTTTTATAGACAAAAGTAATTTCTTTGGAACTACAAGTGGCAAAAAACAAATTGATGAAGGAATCGAATTGATATCTCATTTGAGTAAAGATGTAATTTATTATTCGGACAAAGTAAATAAAGGAAATGTCGAATTACTTTCTGAACTTGTTAGTAGGGGCAGCTATTTTGAAAACAAACAAAGAGTAGAAATTGGTGGAGAAACGGGTGAGTTGTTACAAAATTTGATAACCAAAGACAGTTATTTCACATCCAATGATGATGATAAATGTAAGGAAAAACCTGTGCAACAAGAAGAGGAACCTGTTACCCTGAAAGCAGACAAAAATGGCTGGTTTGACTTCAACGACTGCAGTAACACATCTTACAATGAGGAAGACAGGACAGAGTTAGCTAGTCCAGAACCAAAGACTGAATGTAACAAAGTCATACAAAATTTTGACCCAAATATTCAGTCTCAAAAGACAGAAGGGCCAGCTCAAATTAAGGTATGTTTATGTGTGGTTCCTTGTGTTTATGTTAAGAATTTGAGTGATTATTTATTACGTTACGTATTAGTGTGTGTATTGTTAAAATTTTTTCTGTAAAATACGTTTTGGTTTTGCATGCAATAGACTAGATGATGTGGAAGGGTATGAATCATTCCCACTGTAAGGTCCTTATTGATAATCGTTACTCATCTCGTATTGAGATCATATCATGTGATACAGTCTTGAGATGAATTTCTAGTCTTAAGACACATCCTATTTAATAGATAGTTCTCGAGACAAACTTAGCTGATATTAGTATACAAATTCCCTTCTCAAGTGATGCAAGATTCTGAGATACAACTTTTTGTAGTGACAAACGTCTAGTTTTATGCTGTGTGTGTTGGTAATGAAAGTAACCAGAATATAGTAATATGAATTTTTCAGGTATTGTAGTGAAAACACTTTTGATAGGCATTTGTTGAATGTTTGTTATATATGCGAGGAGACAAATGGACTGACATAATAAGTACTACAACATAAAAATGTTTATTTTTTCGATTAACATGCCCGAATCGAGTGTTGCGTTAATTGAAAGTCAGCGAATTATAATATATTTTGTGTCAGTGGTAGCTAAAGTGTTCAATTTTCACGAAGCAATCATACAGCTATTGCCATATGAGGCACCATGTTGCTGAGTTTGGGTTAGGCATGGTATATTGCAAAATGATATGTTGTTTTAAATGTATCAGAAAATGTTTAGTTGATAGTTAAATGTATATAACCTGCCTTTTCTATTTTGAATCATCAGTCACTTCTAACAGTATTGTTATATTATTAATTCGAACATTTACGTAATCTATCTTAGAAGCAAGCGTTGATTTGCAGAGTGATTTTTTCTACACCATATTATTAATATTATTATTATTATTATTATTAATAATATTACTATCCTTCTTGCTAGGTAATATTTGTTTGTGGAAATAGTTTCTTCCCAAGTACTATGCTTATGTACATGTTTAAGGTTACTAAAATTGTTGTGCTGTATTCTAATAGTTATAGTAATTATCAATGTTCATTATATTGGTTCCTGTATGAGTTTAAAAAATGTCACGTGTGCCTTGAACTATTAATATGCAATTATGTTGGATTGGATAAGCCTCAGAAGACAAAAAAAAGTTAAACACTAGTCTCACGAAAGACAAAAACTTAAGTTCACCTCACCCCACAAGTAAAATAAACAGAGCCCCAACAGAACTATCTAGTCATAATATCAGCACTAGCTCATCAAAAAAAGTATGGTTAATATTTTAATGCATTGAAAATAACGTATTTGTTTTACGTACACATTGCCGAAAGAACGACTCGGTGAGGAAAAACTGAAACGGAATTGTAAATTGATAGGCTGGCTTAGGTTGTCATTCATTACATGCAGGGTTAAATATTAAGAATAGCTACTTGTCGTACACCAGCTAAACTAGTAATTTAAAAAGGATAGTTTATTAATACAAAATGTTTCTGCAGATGTCGAAGTAGTCATACGTAAAGAAAATTATAGTTTACTACCTTCGAAAATTTCTGTTTTGCGTTAGATTAGGTTATGTTAATTTATTTTAGGTTAGGTTATTTTACCCATACAATTTCCATTTTTCTCTAGGTTACGTAAGGTTAGGTTACTGGTCGGCCTACTATTCAAACAGGTTCCTTGCATCCTGAATGTGCCTTTTCTAAGTTGTAAACCTGGTACTGCAGTACAATTTTCATTATCATTGCATTCACAAAAGTAAAAAGTATCAGCATGCACAATAAGTGGCAAGTCCAGTTTGCTGTTGTATGTGAACATTTGCCCAATACATTTATTACTTACTTATATTTTGATTCATTTATAGCATTAATAAAGCCAAAAAAATCTCAGAATTTTTTTTTACTGATTCAGTTTACTTCCACGCACAAGTTGTGTAATCTAATTTCTTCTCATTACAATTATATGATTACAGTTATATATCCAACACATGTCAATTGGACAAATATAAACAAAAATCACACCTCAAGTCACCTATTTTCCATACTTCCCTGTTACGAGTATTTTTTTTTAGCGAATATTTCTCACTTGATATTGGTTCCAGTAACTGTTATTATTTCATAGTCTCGAGGCTCGACTATTAAATCGTAAAATTGAGTTTCAAGCAACAAATCACTTGATACACACTCATCTGAGATTTACTTGAAAACGAGTCTCAAAACAAAACTCAAGACTTGTTTAGTATTCAGTTACCTTTACTCAAGGCTAGTTTCAAGTTGACGCAGACCATTCCGTGTCCCCTCAGCTGAAGCCCGTCGTGCGCACCACACCTACCAACTGGAACAGCCGAGGCGGGCAATACGCATAAGGGAACGCACCTGGCCATGTGGCACTAAGAGGTAGCGGCGCCCAGACGCCGCCCCCTTGATGCTGGGTGATGCCAAAATGTGCGTCGGTGCTAAGAGACCCCCAGCAAATGTAGGGAAAGTGCCAGTATGCATTAATGCCCATAAACAGCCGTTTACGTGGCGAGTGTCATGCTGCCATTTACAGGCAAATTGCGGAAACATTTGCTAAGTGAAGTTTAAAGGCCATGGGTAACCTTGATTGCATTAAAATAGTTTTTAATTAACATCTGTCAGGTTTAACCTCAAACATTGCAGAAACACCCTTGCGTCATACCGTCAACATGGACTCGCCCACGCGGCCAGCCATGCCATGTCAAATTCTGCAAGTCATTTTTAAAGTGAATTTAAATATAAGAATTTTTTTAAGTGTTCACCGTTCTTTCATAAAAATTCAAGCGCTAACCTACACATTACAGCAGTGTAATGTATCATAAATTTCTGGATAACTGAAAACTACATGTCTGAAAATAATTATAGGAACATTCCCTAGTACTATTTGGGACTCTAAACATCAAGAATTTGCATTTAAAAACTATCCTCTTTTTGTTTTGGTATTGTCTAATGGTTTTTGTGTAACGACGAGTGCGTGGCGGGAACTTGCTGGACGAGGCAGGTGCACCGCCACGGGCTCGTCAGTTTTTAGGTTAACAGCGTAAAGGGGAGGTTGGCCCTGTGTCGCTCCGGACACCAGCAAGTCTTTGTTCAATCTATCACAGTGGAGCAATAGTTAATTTTCCTATCTGGAACATTTTATTACTTGCCTGGAGTTACCTCCTCCACCCCTGCAACTCATTACGCCCAGGGGCTTCGCTTTATTTTAATTTTCATCCAGTCCATGTGGCTGCTTTTACCATGCAGTTTCGTCCACCGGACGGGCATAGGTTTGTTTTAGCCACCGCTATAGTGATATGTGTATGGATGTACTGTGATTTTTCAATAATAACCACTTCAGTGCTTCACGGCCTTAAGGTTATGGGATCCTGAAAACCCGCCAATCCCCTAGTGTTTTGGTATTGTGTGAATGGGCATGGGGAACGCCTAAAGAGTCCCGTACGTATCTAAGACATAGAGCGGGAAGGAATTAAATCAGCTAACGCCTTGGCGGTCAGCCGCACGACTCGAGTTCTCTGAGTGCTCGTCCTCCCTTACGAGCTGGCGCTACCGGGCAGCCTGCCCTCCGCATGCCACTGTCGTGTAGGACAGGTCTCGTATAATTTTACCGTAGATATTGCAACATTCATCCCATTCCCCCCAAAACCCCCGCTCGCGTCAAAGTATTGAAACTCGACTATTAAGATGGCCCTAAGTGAACGGCTAAGGAAATGTGAATAAATTCACACTCTTACAATTAAATTATTTACTTGCAGAGTTGTAACTTGTGTGTGTCTGTCACTTCAAAATAATTTTCTGCCCTGATAAAGAACAACACTTTTATCTCCTCAGCGTGTCAGAACTACATACAGTACATATTATCATGGCTTCTTTAACTACTCTGGCTCATGAGACACTTCAGTTGAAAAATGAAAACAAGTATATACAGAATTTACTTTCTTTTAATTTCAGTTTAGTTAGTAAATAATACATTTCCAATAGATGAACATACAATTTGAATCTATCAAAATTTTAAGTGGTCGTCAGGGGGACTGGGGTTGATACTCTGTTCCACACAAACGCGTGTGTAAAATTGCATGATTTGACAATTACTTGTGATCCATTTTAGTATTAACATCTGATTACACATGCACAGTTTGCATCCAATATCCGTAGCAAAATTTCATACACATGAACGTCCCACGCACATTTGTCCACCTTGGCTAAACAAATCTTTCTACCCCAAAAAAAACATTCTGGTATTTTATAAGATCCACAAACTCCTAACATGAAGACTTAGCATGAAGTGTTGCAGACTAATCACAAAGCATAATTTAAAATCACACAACCTCCAGGCAGCAAACTGAGCACATACTGACTCGTACTCTCTGTCTCTCTCATTTGCTGGTTACTTTCCTTCACAGTAGGAACATGTCTATTTTTAGACTCCACCCTCATATCTAACAAGCCCATTGTTACAGTACATGTCCATTAAATAATAATTAAAAACTTGGAACACTCAATGTACAGTGCTAAAATATTAACAAATCATAATACCTTATGTTACAGTTACGTGAAAACATACCAACCAATTAAAAAACCTACTGGTTAAACACCTCACCTAATATAATTTATAGACAACTCAAAATGTCTGCATCATTACAACTTTAATCTGGCTTGTAATGAACTGTACTGTATGTACCTATGTTTTCCAACCGATTTTTTTGTCATAAGAAGGTATCTGTAAATGGCCATCACTTCCTTTTGCCTCTCTTATCTTAACAGGGCATCACTTGACAACTCCTAAATTCAGATATTTTACTTTTGGGTGCTATGTGCTATCAGACAGCATTAAAGGATCTGTTGTACAGGAATGAAGTTTTTGTTCCTTTTGTGTGTGTGTGTTTTTTTTTTTTTTTTTTTTTTTTTTTTTTTTTTTTTTTTTTTTTTTTTTTTTTTTTTTTTTTTTTTTTTTTTTTTTTTTTTTTTTTTACATTTACTTACGCTGAAAAAAGATCTTAAGTATGTGTTGCAGAATAATGACACAATTAATTATTAAAAAAAAACTTGAACATGGAACTAACTGTATGTTCATGTATTATTATTATTAGCATAAGTTTTAATAATCACCATGCATTAGCTCACTCACATTTATTTATTATTTATTTTATTTTATTAATTTTTCTGTTTATAGTAACCCAGTTCACTCAGGTCAGCATTTGGCAGGTTTTAATATAAACAAGGTATTTTGTAGAGCAAAATAAATGACTCCAGGTGAAAAGTAAAATCATTGTTCTGTTTTCTCATTTTCTGCCAGAGTAAGATTGCCTCTGTCCATGGTCCCTGTGTTTGTATCCTGTATTATTAAATTTGTATTCCAACCCTTCCCAAAAGAAGATCATGCATATGCCATTCATTTTAGCCTCATAAATTTTTGCTGGAAAGCTTGTGCAGCTCTACAAAATACCTTGTCTATATTAAAACCTGCCAAATGCTGACCTGAGTGAGCTGGGTTACTATAAACAGAAAAATTAATAAAATAAATACTAAATAAATGTGAGTGAGCTAACGCATGGTGATTGTTAAAACCAGCTCAATCAAGTAACTGCATAAGTTAATGTTAGTTTGTGATGCAGCTAATGCAAAGTATAGGTGTGTCATGCTCAGATAGATTGGAACATTTTCTAATTGCATTTTGAGTGGTTTGGTAGCTCTGCAGAACTGTTCTTAAATGTGGCAACAGTTTGTTATGCTGCAGCTCAACATTGTTTTCTTTAGGTGTTGTTCTTGTCTGCATTATGTTTAGGACATTTAGGGTTTGTAGTTAATGTTAATATCATAGCAGCAGCTACACATTATCTAAACTCTCTCCTCTATCCAAGCAAAGGAACATCTTAGATTTCACTAAATAAAACTTCTTGGTGTATTGTGTATTTTATTTCATAAAGATAGTGTGCCAATATGCATGTGTTGTATAACAAGGGTTCACAAACTAGTGGTGACAGACACTGTTTGACAACAAAGCACGTCGTGCAAGCCTTTTTCTTTCGGAACACTGGGTGGTGGGAATTTGTTTACAAGTAGCTTGATGTTGGTCTTCGGTAATACTTTATCAATATCTTCAAAAGTACACCTCGCATACTTACTCTAATGTTGCACCACTTAGTTTCCAGGCAACAGTGTGTATTCTTCTACGAAGAGCACATATTTCATCATGCGACAGATATCCTGTATTAATTAGCAGTTGCGCCTTCCCCAAAAATTCAATCGCTGCATTCGTATCACTATTTTTCAAGTGCGGATTATCTGTTAATAAAGGCGCAAGAATATATTTGTTCATAAGAACGGAGATTCCAAACCTACTTTACTTATAGACCCAGTCGTTTTTTCAGGCAAAGAAACTAGACCACGTGCTACTTTATATAATTCATCCAAGCTCATTTTATCCTTATCCACGTCTGGTACTATTAAATCGGCAAGTAGTTGACTTAACATGTCATTCGACAAAGTATTAATCCACGACATCACTTTTAATGACATGATGCTGACATAATCATACAGTGGAAATAACAATAAGAAATCACCAGCTACTCACAATGTTTAAATGCAAAATATTCCATGTCGGAGAATTTGAAAAGAAAATACTGATTAGTGTCACACACTTGTCTCTGGCGGGGTGCACCTATAGAACCCTTGTCACAAACTTAATTAGGGGCACCAATAGATATTAAAATAAAGAATTATTATTTCAGTGTGGTACATCAAATAATTTCCCCCAATATGAATTCAGTTACCAATCTGGTTATATCGGCAGAATGCTTGGGGCACGTGGACAACGCCGCTAAAGCAGACTACTGTATTGAGCACAAGTGAAAGTTATAAAATCAGAAAAAGAGACGGTAATGAAAAGGTGCTCCATTCGAAAATATACATTACTTAAGCTGTCCCTGCCTCGGCCAGTGCTCACAACAGTTACGGCCACCAAGCATAAGCCTTTTCATAAAACCCAATTGAATTGGTTGATTGAGAAACAACATATTTTGATTTTGCACTGAGGTAAATACACGTATTATTAAACCACATTAAGCGTCATTTGCGAGCGTAACAAGGCACTGAACTATGAGTTCATTTGAGAAACACCTTATTTCATTTACTACTGCCGTACAAAATTATAACACCCACAACTCATTTTGGTAGAAATTTGACTTACGTTGTTTCTCAAATGACTGATTCAATTATTACGTTTGGGACACCCAAACTCAGCCTTTCCAATGCCAACTCTAAAGAAGCTAAACAATAAATACAATACCCTTTTAAAGTGCGCTGAAACAAGCGAAACTGAATTTCATTTGAGTTTCATTTACATTAAGTGGTTTTAGTAATACAAGCCTACCCTTACACTGATGATGATATTTGCCACCTACGTGCAGTTCTTCTGGCCTGAAATAAGCACTCAGTACTCTTGCTTCCATTTTACAAATAGTTATCCTCTCCACTAAATGATAAAAGACAGATGTGTTGCCTTTACAGTTAGTGTTGGGCTGTGCAAAATAAAGAGAAGTGTTGCAAAGTCCCATTTCTGTAGCTTTTCTAGAGGCAGTTAACAAAGCAAGGCTAACACACATTGTATTGTATGTACAGTGTCCCATTGGCCTCGCATTCATAACCATAACCCACCCTCACACTTAACTGCACTCAGTGTGAGTTGGGCGCATGCAGCACTATTTGAGCTTGATGTTAAATGGGTCAGATGCTACAATGACTTACTAACAACAAGATCAACAACAATAATAATAATAATAATAATAATAATAATAATAACAACAGCAATTAAAATAGGTTAGAAGGGGATGATGATAATTTAGATTTGGCTGTGTAGTGTATAGTTTGTTGTTACACAAATTCACAATAAATATCAGTTCATTGTTCATTGTCATTCTCAATTCTGCCTTTAAAACATTGCAGTGCAATGCATAACCTAAATTCTGTGCTAACCATTTGAAATTTAACATAACTGTGATTCTAACAAAATGAAAGATTTGAAGCATTTATTGAATTACAGAACCAAAAAATTGTTCAAAGTATAATTTACTATGTTCTAAAAAACCACTATAATAATTCTGACACCAACATCAAGAACAGTCACAAATGTGTTATTTGGTTAACCTGTAATGTTGACACTATAAAAATCAGAAACTACAAAGTAAATATAATAAATTACTTCCGTAAATTACTCAACCAAGAAAATTAATGTATGTTGACTTTTGATAGAACAATGGTTCACCAAGTGCTTGCTTGCTATATCCACGTTTCAGATTTTCAATTAATCAATTCCCAAATAAAATTAAAGAATCTCTTTAACACAGGCAGTTGTGACATAGTGCATATTTCCATGGTTGCCATATTTATGTTAACCACTGTTCAGCTAAATGTGTGATTTAATTACGTTTAGGAAAAGTTTAATACTAACCACTGTTAAATTACTTAATTGTTATAATTAAGTTAATAAATTTTAATATTCTCCAAGACTTTAACCAGACATTTTGAAACTGGTAGTAATCCACTTAAATACTATACATAAATGCAGTTGATGTGATGAGACTACTTTTTTCTGTTGATTTTTTGCTGAGTATTGTTACTGTGTTTGTTGCTACTTGGTATGGTATATTACATAAATAATAAATCATAAGTCCTGATTTCCATACCATAATTTTAGCTACAGACCTGGAATGTTTTGTTTGATGCCCACAACAACTCTGTAGTTTTAATTAACGAAGGTACCTAACGGTACGGAATTGTGACCCGTAGGAAGAACAATTTAAGATTGGTCAACATGTATTTTTCTTTTCTGGGCCAGTTTTATTTCCACTCATTTTATCAATTCCTTGCCTATTTCAAATAATTTTGGACTCGCCTATTTCAAAAAGCAAAAAGTACAGAAACATTTATCTTAAAATAAAAAGTAAATATTTTGATATTTGTTTTAAAGTAGGAAGCAAACCTCTATTTTCAGCTATAAGTTTGATATTGAGCAGAATAGTGCTTCTTAAGGCCATGAGCAATAATTTCGACCTCTTTCACGTTAATTAATTTTTTTATTCGTAAGCGAGAGCAAATATCGAAAACGTTTTCACAGTTTTGTTAAAAATTGTTTTTTTTTCTATATGGTATATATTTTAGTAGGCATAAAATTGTATAGAATTGGTAAATTGGTTCCTTAGTTACAGTTTCTTTAGTTGCATAATTAGCTAAAACTATTGTGTATTTTGTCTTAAAAAATTAGTTAAGTTAGTGTACACTGTTTTTTAACAAAACTGTGAAGCAGTTGTTCTATGTCTGCTCTCGTTTAGGATTTAAAAAATAATTATCGTAAAAGCAGTAGAAATGGAGATTGTGGCCTTAAGAAACATATAAGCAAAGCTTTATTGCATGTTGTTGGGGAGTATTTACGTATTCATTTATTTCTTTATAATAAAGATCTAAATATTTAAAAATTAATTTTGAATATTGGCAGTACTAATTATTAGTAATGTTGCTTTGGGAATTGTTTCAGCCTGTTGAAGGTGAAAGCAGTTTGTATATGTGTTCAACATGTGATAAGCCATTCAAGAGCAAATCGTCTCGGAATCGTCACAGCCGAACTCACACAGGTTAGATTGCATCACAAGTTAATTTTTTAATGACGTATGGTAAAAAAATAACTACAGATATATACATTAAAAAACCTTTATATATATATATATATATATATATATAAACACACACATACTTACATACACACTGAAAGCTATTTTATCCTAAAAATGGTTTAGGGCATATTAAATATTTTATACTTTTCTGCACCCTGTGCAGCTGTGTATGTTTACCCAAGGGTGAGTTATTGAATTTCTACACATTTTTTATTCATATGACACACATTAAATATGTTTAACTACAAATGTGGCTACAAAATATATTTGGAATTAAATATACACTTGTGTGTCAAATTGTATAAAATAAGACTGTGTTGTAGTTTTTAGTGTCAAAATTAATATTATGTCTAAATATCTATATACCTAAATTTTGAGGTGTACATATCAAGTTATAGTTAATCATACTTATTCTAATATTAAAAATAATTATTCCACTAAATAAGTAAAGCCTGTATTCAGAAGATTATATTCAATACATGATATGCTTCAAATTGCTTGAATTTGATGTATATTTTGTCAGGAAACCCAGAAAAATTTTAACATTAGTATAGCATCACAAATTTATCACTGTTATACTGCCAACAATGTTATGTAGGCCACAGTAAAAATGTTGTTTGGAGAACAATTTCATGATTTGTGCAGTTAATTTTTAGTGAATGGTCTCTTGGTGTTGTTTCATTAAACAGTATTAGAAAAGGTGTATAATTTTTATTTGCTATTTCAAGTTCACTAATGATTCTAGCATAGCTACATGGTTATAGGCAGATTAGATTATGGTACCAGCTGTGCTGTATACTTAATTTGTTAGTATTTTTTAACAGACTGTATTACAGTATTTTCAAACATATAACTATAAAATGAGAAAACATTTAGTATATAGTTTTACAGTTGCATGCAGTAGGATTTTTTTACATTGGCAAGTATCTGTTAATGGAGTAGTGTTAAGAAATACTGTATTGCTTATATAGCTATAGGTTGTTCACTGTTTTTAGTATGTATTTTTTTAAGCCTCTACTAAATTTTTCTTTACTGACAGTTAATACCATTACACCACTTATTAACGTGAACATTGCCATGTGACTAATAAACATAATGAATTCAGTTCACTGATTTCTGAAGCTGCATTAAAATACAGTAGTGTCCTGTGGTTTCGATTATACAAATAATCAGGATGAGTATGTTATAAAAAATGTGTAACGATAAACACAAAACCAAATTTTCATTAATTTTTAACTGAAATAATGTTGTGACCATGTGCTACACCACTTTGAAAATACTTGACAATATTATTTAGAGTGAAGTACTACAAACATATTAACATTTTTTACTCGGCCTTATCAAAAATTCTGCAAGTTTTCTGCTTTCTAGTGTATTATATTGAAAGAGTTTGGGTAATCAGAAAATTTGCTGATCCATCATACCTTGGTTCCAGTTCCATAGAACCGAGCTATGTGGTGCAACTGTAACATGTCAGGCTCACATTCAAACCAAGTTTTGATCTTGGGTTCAATCATCCTTTTCAGTTTTGCATGGTATCCCAAAATCGTTTCAGGTGAATGCTTGGATGTTTCCTTAATCAAGGGCCATGGCTTCTAGTTTGTGACCTTATGTCAGTTTGTGTGTCATTGTCGCTAATGATTTCACTGTCGACTAGACATTGAGTCCAATTACCTACCCAATTACTTTGCGTTAGTGGGAGGCAAACTTGGGAAAGTTAATCAAAAAATCTAACTGATTAAAGTTGAAGTTAATGCCTTAAAAAATTAACTTATTTAAGCTAAAAGTTAACTTTTAGAATATTAACTGATAAAAGTTAAAGTTAAAAGTGAGTGTGTCCCAAAATATCTGTATGGAGAAAAATAAAGCGTTACACACGCATGACCACATTACCAAGAAATTATATACAGTGAAAACCACAAAAAAATTGCAATTTCTTTCAGTTTCTGAATATTATATTATTTAAAATATTTATGTTTTTTCCCAGTCAAAAACATTAAAACTATCTATTGAAATAATTATTTAATTATCTCCCACCATTTGTTGGTCATTGAGTACAGGTAGTGGTATCCTACCATTAAATCCGTCACGCCACCTACAGTATCACGTTCATTTGACTCAGCTTGCATATTGTAGATAGTGCTAGGTGTCATTTGTGTAGTGTTTGTTTATAAACCGAAAATGCTATTTTTGATAATGTTGTGTGTCTGTGTTGGACTCTAAAGCCATTCAGTTATTTTCTAGTGTAGTCATCGGTTTGCAGAAACTAACTCGTTACTTTTAATCACGAGCCAATAATTTTAACAATTAAAAGTTCAAATGGGCTAGTTTTGAAAGTAACGATTAAGTTAAAAAGTTATCAGAATTTTTAACGGTTAATTTTAATAGTTATTCCCAAGTCTGGTGGGAGGGTACAGTATTAGTGGTTAACATCTGTTGGGATGTCCTTAAAAAGTGCTCACTTTGCAGTGAATGAGCTACAAAATTGTGACAGTGCAGTTCTTGAAATACAAACTGTCACCACAGAATAAATAATGCTAACAGAAGCGACAAGGAAAGCTTTTTCATTGTTGTTATCGTACCATCTCTCAGGATGTACAAGAATATAAACAATACCACGTGGATTAGATACAGTGGTTTATATAACTACTTATAGTGCTTGAGATACTGTAATTAGTCTGTATATTAGCTTAATATTTAAAAATGGTAAACATGACGTTTCGAGGCTTAACATCAGATAATATCTAACTCTATTAGAAGCAACGTAATGGAACATATTAATCATTGTTATTGTACCAGTTCTTGGGGTGTACAGGAAAGTAAACAAAGCCATATGGAACTTGAGACATTGGTTTGAACAACTGTTTATATTTCAAGAAATACTGTGATTTGTCTGTATCTCATTTACATATTTAGAAATGGTAAATGTGACATTACTTACATATCAATTTCCTCACAGATAGTAAAACGAAGCCTATTAAACTTCAGGGTAACCAAACTTCTGCAAACTCTGAAGCCATGAAAATCCAAAGAGAAAACGAGTACGATAAAAACCACGTTGTGTTGCTTCTGTTACTAATTTATTCTGTGCTGTTGCTATAGCCATGTGGTGAGTAATATAGCTTTGAAATTCAAGCTTGTTCTGATAACATTCTAACATGTGTTTTCTTAGGATATAGTCCACTTGACTCAGTCTTTGCTGGATAGCGGCATGCTTATTGTAAATATGTAATGAAGAAATCACTTGCTTTTAATACCCAAACAATTTAAGAAAGGGTTGGGAGATGTCTATGGTGATGCATGAAGTGAGCAGCCAAAAACGTGTAAGGCAGCTGCCAATTTAGCTCTGTCTAGGTGGATGTGTTCTTTTGAGTTTGTGAATTCCAGGCCCAGAAATACTTTATGAAACTTGACCAACCACCATAGTTCTCGGTCTTGGCATATCACTGCATTTTGGCTTTTTACAAAACTACAATGAACTTTAAAAGGATGCAGTGTTTCCTGCAGTGACAAGTCAGTTTTCAAAGTTCATCACTTTATAAGGATACTACATGTACTTTGAAAGTGACAGAAGCTGAAAGTGCATAGGTAATAATTTTTAACAGTTTATTCTGGGAATAACATTGTAGCATCCTATATTCGCATTTTCAACAGAAACAATTTTGTGCTTACTCCATTTTTTTCGTATTTCATTTCTCTTTCACACGTATAATGTAGCACCAAAATTTCCATTGTGACTGTTTGTATTGAGTCTGCTGCCAACATAGCTGTGAAAGTGTATTTTCTGTTATGTAACTCCAGTCTTATTGCTTAAAATCCTTCTGAACACTTTATAACTTTTTATTTTTTTGTAAGAAAACATTTGAATCATTATATTGAATACATTTTAGTAACAATTAAAAATGTTAGATTACAGTTGTACAATAATTTCAACTGTTTCACTGTGGATATATACAAATTTATATATACTTACCGGGTCTGAAGTTCTGTTGGTCATCACTTCCTATTCAAACTACTGTATACAGATTTTGTAACTATTTTAGAAAAAAATTTCTTCCATGCTTGGCTTTTTCCGGTTACTATCGCACAGTCAAAATAGTTAACGAACGTTGTTTGTGTTCATGTGACAAGTGGTTTGGATGCATGCCCTTGTTTTTCCTGACAGTGTCATCCATGTGAGATATGCGTGTAACTCATGACTAAAAATATAAGTGAAAGTTACCTTTTGATTGAATTAAATTTGCTTTACATAACAACAAAAGTTGTTGATATGAAATTGATTTCTGCTACAAATTACAACACATATTTAAACTTAGATAATGTGTGATTCGCAGTTATAGGTATAAAGACAGTTTTAAACAGAATCAGAATTACTGTACTTACAGTACCATATTTAATACCGGCCTACAGCAGAAAAATTGTTTTAAAGCTCATATAATGAATAAGTCATTTTATTTTTAATTTTATGAGTAAATTTGCATTTGTTTGTAGGTTGCCACTTTTTTAGTCTTCCAGTATTAAGCAGGAGCCTTGTGGCACACCAGTCCTCCTAGGCTAGTGCACTAGCTTGATGATAACCCAGCCAAAAAGGCAAGGTTAAAAGCTAGTACAGGTCTCCTGACCTGTAGTCAAGTACTCCGGAATTTATTGGCACTACTTTTGTAGGTCATGCTGCATTGTTGGCTAAATTTGGAATTACCAGACACTGGTTAATTTAGAATGATTAGTCCCGAAATGATGCACTTCATTATAATCCAACATTTTGACGCACCCTGCAAGGTGCTTAGATATATTTTACGCTCGGCCCCGTAATATTAGTAACATGTAAGAGTTAGGCCTACCTTATTTTTGCCCAAGGGGTCATTTAAATCCAGTGTTGTGAGCCGTGTTGCCGTAAAACATAAAACTAAAGGTTTAGAGATGTTTATATTTACTGTTTTTGTATGTATATATTCACGCCCGCCATAACCAATGTAGCCAAACAGGTGAAAGCTATGCAAATAATGTGAGGCGGCAAATTATGAACTTTTAAGAAAGAAAGTGTGTATATAATTATTGTAAACGTAATATTATTGATTTTGTGTATTTATTTATTGGGTTGCTATCTGAGAAGGAAGCGGAAACTCGCCCCTCCTACCTGTTCACCACTACCTATCTTCTGTGGGTTGCTTCCTGAGAAGGAAGCCTAAATCCGCCTACCCATCCTCTAAATAGGTTGCTTCCTGAGAAGGAAGCCTAAACCTGGTCCTACCCACTCTTGTGCCGAAAGCGCAGTTGGTAAGGAGACGCACCCTAGCCGCGCAGGCAGTATTAGGGAACGCACCCTACCGCGATTCGCCACGAGGCGCATATCTGTGACTGCCGGATGCGGAAGTAGAGCCAAGTCCATGAGAAGTTCCGGGGCTCCGTGCATAAATGACCACGTGGTCGAGCATTGTGTTAACCAGTAGTGTATAAAGACCTGTGTATGTAAAAGCCGAATTATATTAACAAGTGTGTAAAGCCGAATTATAAAGTCAGTGTTTGTAAAAGTGTACCAAGTTGAAACAATATACACTTCAAACGTATTTTTATAATTTCATTTCTAAAGTAATTATGTCTGATTCAGAGTGTCTAATAATTAATATTTCGCCTGAGGGAGCTGTTCTGAAAATTGTGAGTGGTTAATACGCCTACCCTCCTTCATGAAAAGTGAGAATTTTCCCGCTCTGCTGTAGAGACTTTGTTGTGTCGACTGCCCAGGAAACCCCTCTCCTCAGGATGTCTAGCAGCCTCTCCTCCACTTCAGAGAACTCTCATGCTCAAACTTTATTACAACCCTGAAGGAAACATAAATTCAACCCCTTTGCCAGCAGAGTGGCTACAATTTCTGGTTTATTAAGATTTCAGTTTACATAGGCGTTAAACACACTATTTAAGTCTTAGCACGGTGGATTCGGTTCACAGAAAATTATAAGTAAAAACGCAGCATGAGTATATCATAAGATTAGACAAGACAAAATCAGAAATTTTGGCACACGGTGAACACACACATGGCAAAGAAGAATGAGAAGTAATACTGGCTCTTCGCACCTAACGGCCTACACGTACAGGTGAAAACAAAATTTGTAGAGTTCAAAGGTGTCCGAAAAAAGGTTAAAGAAAAAAAAAAGGCCTCAGTGCTACATGTTAAATTTGTCACTACCGAACTTTACTTCATATAAAAATTTGGTCCGTAGCCCCACGCGCGTCCTATCCGGCTCGCGTCACGAATTCGATTAACATGGCGAAGGCTAAACTTTCCAGAACAAAGGGCGAAAGGATGCCACACACCGTTCCCTCATTGGCTGGTTCTCGGTGGCGTAACCCTCGTCATTCATTCCATTACCTAGAAGTGCAAAACTAAAAACTACGCAGTAACGGCAAACTGTGCCAAAACTCCCACAGTAAAAACCAGAACACGAAAAGAAAAATAAAGCTACTGCCTCCTACCAAGGCCACCTGGCCATAACAACAAACATTACACCCTATCTGAAATCTAGAACATACGGGAACAAAAGAACTGCGCCTTTACTCTTCCTTTCTGGAACTGAGACCACTGAAATAAAAGTTAAAATTTAAATATTATATTAGAAAATAAAGATTACATAAAATACTAATTCACCAATAATGAAAAACCCCTTGCCCTGCAATGCTATAGCCTAGATAAGCATTAGTAAATAGAAAGTATTATACAGTTGTGTAATTGTTATATTTTGTTGTGTTACTTCTGATCTATCTCTGTTTACTTTGTTTTGCAGGAGAAAAGTTATTTCCGTGTGACTATTGTGACAGATCATTTGCTTCAAGATCCAGTTTAGAAACACATCTTGTTAGGCAACATAATATGAACTCAGATTCAGCAGTACCATGTCGTAAGTACCCATGTCAATTTTTTTTCTTAAACGGTAATTATTTTATTGCTTACAATAATTTGAAATAACATGTTATAGTATTACATTTCATGATGTGACGCGTCCTTTCTGCGTCTACTGTGTGTTGCTATTTGGACTATTGCTGTTGTAGTCTACTGCAGTTGGTGTTGAGGTTATGTTATGAAGTTTGCGCGTGCTCCGGATAGCTCAGTTTGATTTAATTTTAAGGTTAACCAATCATCGTGACTTCATCAATAACCACTCACTCAGTCAACGGTTGATTTATTTTTTGTTTAACTTTGACAGAT
>PNEQ01081886.1:87658-196476 GCA_003012365.1 Medauroidea extradentata | reverse complement strand
TCGTGACGCAACCCGCAGTGCGTGAGTCCCTTAGGCCGATTTAAAAAGAAACTTCTTTGTTATTTTATTTCAATTAAAGCTAGCCGGGCATACTACAACATTACTAAATACGAACCCAATCATCCAGCATTAATCACGTAAGAGACAGAGCAGCGACACCTCTTATCATAACCAAACGCGGGTCGCGAACGAGCAACCATCAACACAGAAATCGTCGCAACTGTAAACATACTTAATTTTTTAATACTGAACAAACATAAAATGTAGCTAGACTATATTGTATAGTTGGTCAAATGCACATAATATTTTTAATATATTAACTTTAGTGCAGTCATATTGAAATGGAAAACATTCAGAATTGCTCTAATGTTATTTAAGAGTGAGAGATAGTCACCATCTTGAATTTTTGTATTTTGTATCGTACCTTTTCTTCTGCATAAATTTAAGCAACAGTAACCTAACTACAGAACAGAATATATGTTAAGGGAATTTCAGACATCATTAATCTTCGTTTGCCGTTACTGTTGTTATAGGCAGAATTGCAGTTTGGAAATTCTTATTAGTTTTTTAACTGCAATTCAATTTGTAAAAACAGTGACGACAAACAAAGATTTATGGTGTCAACAATTCCGTTAATATGTATTCTATTCTGTAGTTAGGTTAAAGTTGTATAAATTTACCCAGAAGAAAAGTTATGACACAAAATGCAAAAATTCAAGATGGTGACTATCTCTTACTCTTAAATAGGACTATTTGACGAGGAACCTTCTGAAAACTTTTATGGTAATTTACTCGTTATGTGAATTCAAAAGATAAATTTAACTGCCTCATTCAATACGTTTATAAAGCTTACATACGCACATTCTAGATTCCTAGTTAACATTACGAGTTTAGCGGAAAATAATTATGTGTAGTAATCACACATAATGGTTATAAATGCGGGCTTTTTTAGTTTGGTTATCGAACCAAACGGCTCTCTTATGCAGCCTTCACAGATTCTACAGTACACGTATATGTAATAAAAGAACGCGTATCACGTAAGTCGTAAAGGGAGCAGTTAAACGAGTCGGAACGATTCAAACCATTCCACATATTCGCAATACACCAAAACGAAATTGATACTGTATTGCAATATATAAAACCTTAACTTTTGGAAAGAAACAGCGTACATTTCAAACACGTGGATTTTTTATTTAAAGAATAGTTGTTAGTTTACAAACAGTGGTTGAATGCCATTTACTTGTGATTATGGAAATAAATTAACAAACACTCTTTCGCGGCGTGCACTGAAAGAAAAATGTTGAAGAGAGTATTCCTTGCAAAATTATTTTGTAGTAACCACAAAACAATTTTGTAGTGGCCACAATATTTTAGTTGTGTTGACAAAATGTTTTTGTGATGACCACAAAATAAATTTAGCAGGGCAAATCCGTACAAAATATTTTGTAGCTGCCACAAAATATTTATTTTCCGTGTGTAAGGTACGGGCATGCGACTGTTATAATGCATCACAGAGTCGCACGTTTTACATACTCATCATTACAAACAAAACTGGTCCAAATTATAGCTTACTTGCTTCCAGGTTTCGAGAATTTAATGAACGTAATCCGTTTCTGTTAGCTCAATGGAGGTCTAGTGCACAAAGCTGTAATATGCCTTGCAGAATAATTTTTTTTTTTTTGCCAATTCGGGAGGACACGTGTTTGATACCCGATACAGACACAGGGGTGTCCACAAGGGGGGACCATTGCGCAAGTTGCGCTTTTAAATTTTTGGGGTGGATTTTTATTTTTCAAGAATAAAATGTTTAATCATAACCGAAAAATGTTTTCATGATTGTACAAGTGTTAGCTTGGTATTACCTACAAATTAGGCTAGTAAAAACCAGAGCAGTTGTAAGTTATTTGTTTACGATTGTTTTTACGAAATGTTAGCCAAAATATCTCTCCAGTACTGAAGAGTAACTCGTAGTAAATTTGTTTTTGATTTTTTTTTTGGGGGGGGGGGATGGGCACTCCTGTATAGATATACTGATTTTATTTTTCCACGGTTATTCGAAATTACTCCTTGTGAATGCTTGGTCAATATCTAACCACAGGCCAAGGTTGATTCTTTCCTCGTGTTCTGTCTGTCCGAGCTAATGGCTCACGGCCATGTTGTCGGCGAGAAGTTATGTTTATACCATATTTGTCGCTGTGCATAATAATGGAATTAATTTATTGACCAGAAAACTGACAGAGTATAGGCCTAAACATAATATTTAGACCAATACTGTCAAAATATGCACTGCCATGTCAGTATAAATTAATAATTTTCAATAATCTTCCCCAGTCAAATTTAATTCTGAGAGGCAAGATACATGGCAAGGCTAACAATATACGACGGGAAATGTTTCATAGTTCGCTAATGGCCAAAGTAGCCCGCACTTAGCATTCTACTACGGTAAGTTCAACATGCCTTCTCTCTCCTCGCCTTAAAGGCATCGCGAGCTGATTTAGCTGTTGGTCGCGCCGCAGGTCATGGATGAATTACTCAACAATCAAGTTACGCACGACTGGCCGCCCTCGTCGTGATTTAGAGGCTATCGCAGGCTCTTACCGACTCTAGTAGAGAACAAGACCTCTGTCCCTTACAAGTACTCCGCCTCAAAACTGCGTGCTGTTGTCGTAAGGTCCAGCGACAAGTACGTTTTTTAAGGCCTCGCTCTTTGGTTTTGCAGTGGTTTCAAAAATGTTTTTTACGCGATTTAAAACATATATCAAAAATTCATCTCACAGTTTTAACACTTATATATCATCGTTTGTATCTGAATTTTTCTGTTACAATACATCAAACAGATTTTTAAATTTCCCCCCTTAAATATCACATATTTTGTTGTCAAAATAAGCCAAAATGAAGCAAAATAATTATTTGCTAGCAAACGGTACATTATTTTGAAAATCGCTCAGCCAAAATTTTGAATCGTATGACTGTACAAAGTATCAAATATATATTTTTAAAGAATTGTTTGAAATAAATAATGGATCATGGCCTTAACCTAGAAAGATTCTTATGATTAAACAGTGATTTATCGCGCAAAAGTTGACTTTTTGCTACATTCCAATGTAAACTTGCATTTACGTGTTTGATGTTTTCAAATTTGTTCCCATTGACTGGGCCAATGGGAATTCTGCGCAGTAAAACTTTTTTTTTTGTAGTTTTACAAAAAATTTCTAACTTTACAGGAAATGCTTGGAAATGTGCATATATGTCTGTATATTTACAAACATATTTGTCTATATACTATATACTTGTCTATATATAAATTCTTGTACATTTTACAACTGTATCAAGCTACAAAAATTTTTTTTGACAACCAGTATACAAATTTTTTTTGTAAAAGTACTAAATATTTTGTAAAAACCAACAGGCCTTTGAAGGTTATTTTCTCAGTCAACAAACTGCTAGTAAAAATGTATACCTCTAGTCTCCTAAGGTATTTGTACACATTATTTAGACAGCTTTAATGACCTGCGACATTCTTGTAGAAGTGTCTAGACTGATAAATGTTTTTGACAGCACATTACAAGCTTTTTGTTGTAAAAGTACAATTTTTTTACTGTATGGCACTCTGATTGTTATTCGTCTGCAAACTGTTGAACCGTCCATTTATATGAGATGCGATGTTGCTACAGTGCATAGAGACTATTATTGCACAAAATATTTTCGCGATTTTTCACTGTATCTACGTATGACCCCGTAAAATTTAATTGTACTTTCACAAGTAAAATCCTCAAACTAGTTGAATAAACACGTCTTTTAATCAGTTACTTCAAAATTAATGAATGTCGAAAATCTTGAAATTGGTTAGAAATTATTATAATGTCAATAAGAACTTGGTTAACGAAACTAAGTTATTGTGACAGTACAAAAATTGCGGTAAAAATTACCTATAAAATGGTTAATAGACTACATAAATCTATTGCAGATTTGCGAGTTATTTTACGTAAATTTTACAATAATTATTCGTTGAGTTGAAAGGTTTGAAACTACTCGGTACTTATTTGTAAAAAAAAAAACCGTGTTTACCGAGGAAAGCAGAAATCAATTGCCTCATTAACATCTTCAAAATCAACAGACGTTTAACGTCACAGCAACTCAAATGACATTTCCATCCCTCATACATACTTGTTTGTAAAATAATCATGTCATTATTTAAAAAAATTAAAATATGAACAAGTTAGAATTTAACCAACGAAATTTCGATACAGCCATTGTTTTATATTTTTGCCCAACTCTGTCCAGCTTTTATACTCAGATAACACGTAATTTCCCAAAATAAAAAAATAATTATTAGGCTCCATAGTTTTTGCGTAAGGAACTACAGTCTGAATTTTAACCCTAACAAATTACTTCTGGATGTGGAAGTCAACATATTTAAACGTTATTAATTCACGTTAATACTAATGTAATATTAGGGTGTTATGTCTACAATGTTTTCAAAAATTTTGTCGAGTTTTCAGTCTGACAACAGATTTGACTTACACAGTAATACGTGTTTTTAACAGAAATTAATTATTTATTTATTTGTGACTGTTGAGTTTTGATGACAGCCTGCTTTACGGCAAAAAAAAAAGTTTTAAAGTCAAATATTCTGTGTTCCAATATTTTTGTTTCCTTTGATGACACTATTACTTCCTCGTATAAAAAAATATTTTATTTTTCACATAAACACAGATTATAAAATTAATAAAATTATCATTAAATTAATAAATACTACTAAACTATTTTGATGTCACAACGATATTTTGTTATCATTAAATATATAAAATTTAAAATAAATTATCTTTATGTCAAAGATACTATTTCTTTGCAGCGCAAAATGTTCTTGTTGTAGCTAAGAAAGAGTTTTTAGAGCTTAAGTAATCAGTGTGTAACGATTGTTCATTGAGTATTTCACTACGAACATTATGTGAGCTTTTAAAAGACTTTGCAGGCTTTTTACTTTCATAATCTGCACTTGCTACATATAATATGAAAAACAGTACAAACTACACATACTCACAGGAGACACAGAACGTGATGTGGTAACTATTTAACGACACGCACTTTTGTAAACTAGGTCGTCACGTGACCGTGCATTTACCATATTATCAGTGGAAATAATTTTGTAGGTCGATTTACAATAAACAATAAATTCTTGTGTTCTAGAGCATTGTGAAAAAGGCGCCCGGGAATGTTTTAAGCAGTATATTTAACTCTGTTGCTTTAACTGTAAGAATAATAATATTAGCAATAAAAATATCGTACCGGGAGTGAGTGAAACCTAATGTTTTTCGGCGTCTTTTACCTGCATGTTACTGGCGGACTGTTTGAGCCTTTAAGAGTGGATAGTAGATAAACGCTAAAAATACTGATTGCCATACACACGTTTTTGAAACACCACTTGGGAATACTACAAAACAACAAACCTAGATAATAATATTTGCCAATTTTATAAGCAAACATTTACCCAGAATGATGTAATTGCCAAGCGTTTTCTGTTCCGCTGCAATTAAACGTACGAGATTTCGGCGGCACAGATTATTCGTCAGAAGCATGTTATTCGAGAAGAATTTTTGTTAGGAAAGTTGACAAAAACTGTTATCTAGGTTTGCTTTATTTAAAATTAGTCTTCTAGAAATCTACAAATTTAAGTAGATGATTTTAGCGCTGAATTACGTATAATGTTCTCTTTAAGTGTCAGTGGACCTTAGCTCTACTTTTTGACACGGAACGGGGAAGGCGATAAGTCGAATATAACACGTTCGTCAAACACCTCATCGCCTATAGGCGCGGAGTACTAAACTAGCGTGCAGTGCTGTCGTAGAATGTGTCTTTCAATGGGACTTCAAGCGATAACCCTGTTGTTTTGTTTGTGGAAAGTATGAGGTAAAGTCCAATGCAGGTTTCTATGATTTTGTTTTACGATTACTGTTCATATTTTCTCAACTAGGTAACGTGGAAAAAAAATTCTTAGTACTTTTGAGGAGCTTGGAAATCATGTTTCTAATTAGCGGACGACATTTTCAAAAACATAGGAACACAGTTTGAGGTGTGTCTTCTTTTCTTAGATAAAAGCATTGGAAACATTTGTGATAGTTATACAAGAAAAATACCTTCCGTACCACGCTACAGCACAACTCACGCGCCAGGTTAAGTATCTCTTGAGGTATATCAAGGCATCGGCGTCGTAAGCATTTCATTTTTTTTTTTGGGGGGGGGGGACGTCACTGGTAGAGAAAGTGTACATATAATCTACGTAATAAAGGTGTGTGTAGGAGTCTTCCACCGGGAAATTTTATATTTTAAGGTGCAAAATGCTGCTATTTAAAGAGTTTCTGCATCAAAATATTTAATTTACAACTGAAGGAAATCTTAATCTTAAAAAATCTTAAAAACTACGAAATTTTTTTTTGGGGGGGGGGGCGTGTCTCCTTCTTCCCCCCCCCCCCCCCGTTTACTACGCCCCTGATCAAGAGAAACATACAGATCTTCAAAGCTTGGGAGGCGTTTCAAGTCTCTCCAGTGTCATCGATGTCAGCCTGGTGTCACCGCGCTGTCAGGACGTTTTAGCCGACGAGAATAGTTGAACACCTCCGCCAGAAAGAGAAGCGCGCTTTCCAATCCCAGTGGATGGAAGGGGTTGCCACCTCACCAGTTAAGGTTATGATAGGTTTTTTTTTTATTCGAATTGGTGCAAAATATCTCACAACAGAACGCTTTGGAAAAAATCCAGACAATGAGCACCCATACGGTGCATAATCCTACGTAGGTGCTTTGCAAAATAATGCACTGTGCGCACTAAAAAAAATTCGCTTGGTTTTGAATTATTTTTGTAACATATTTGCCGATACTTCAGATGTAAAATACTGAAAACCTACTAGGTTTATTGCTACCAAAATAATTAGATTAGAATTATAATATATTTGTAACAAAATAATGCAGAGATTCTAAGATAAGATTATTATTTTGCTTTAAAAGGAAAATACTTTCAAAATCAATATAAAACTACAAAGCGTGGACTTAGCAGTCCAAAGTGGGCGTTGCAACGGCGAGGTATGGCAGGTGACTGAACGTTAGGTTCTTCAGTAAACCCGCTGGCCAACGGAAACGCCCGCCACGTTTCCTACAGGCGGAAAATTATGGGATCGGTCCTTGACTGGACTCGAACAAAGATCACTGTGATGAGAGGCGAGTGTTCTGACTACCGCCGCGGCCCCATGGTGAAGTAATCAATAAATAATTTGCGGTTAGTTATGAACACTGCTCCTGTTTTAAAAGGCAAAGCGTCTGAGGCTGCAATTTGCGAGAAAGGAAATTAACGTAATATGTGTAACGTTATGAGATGCTTAAAAAACAGTTTACATTCTGTCTTCGAATAGCGTCCATGTATGTCGATGTAATAGTTAGTAGCAATGAATCGATTACGTCATTAAACCACTAGACCCACACTAAATTGTTGCTATCTTCTCATCATGTTGTAGAAATACGAATCTTTTAACTTCTAAATTTTTTTTTTTTGCAATTGAGAATACAGCGAATTAATAATAACTATACGAAATACAATAAATTCCGCTTAAAATGCGTCATTAGTTGCAGAATAACGCAGATCTACTTAGTTTATTGCATAGCCTTAAACACTGCATGAACTTGGCAAATTCAGTTTAATTTGCTCAAACTATCTTCAAAACTTTATCGAAGCACTCTAAATATTAATTTTCCTTTACAGTTTTCTACTTTATAGGATATTTTTTCCTCAAATATTTAAGTGAGTAATTTCTTTCGTGCAGCGAAAATTGCTCACGTAAATGCTTACTTAATTAATTATAAAAGTCCACTTGACGATTCACACCATGAGTTCAAAATTTTACGCTTAACATAAATATTTTAATAATATAATTATTCGATCGTACTGAAATACTTTTTACAGAGAAAGATCAGACGAAGGTTGGCAAACTGTTGCATGTCATGCTAGCGTTTTCCAACTATTTTATAACTTCGGTAAAGAGCTGTAAACGCAGCATCTGTAGCCGAACCTCGTCTTTCTGCAAAGTCGTCTCTCGCTAGACTGTACCAATGAGGATAAGGTTACTGCGGCACGACACGTCTGTGATTTGCGGGCAAAACCCCTAAAATGCTAAGAGTAAAAAATATAAAATCACAGAACATGAAGCAGATTGGCGGATATGCACGTAAAACACTGAAACAAATTCTTGCAGAATTTATTTATTAATTAATTTATTTAAGTCAGGGGTCATTCCCTTCATATAGAGAGCTGGAAATCTCGCGGGTTCAACGACCAGCAGGCATAACTCCACAGTCCTGTATACCCTATGTCTTCAGCTACTTGTTCATTGGCTGCTGATACAGTGAGTGGGCAGTTGTACATATGACAAGTTAGCACGGGAGTATGTGAGTGTTTTCATGCAGGAATACTACTGGTTCAGGACGAGATTATTGAAAAATCACCCAATCACAAAGGAAACACATATTAACAAGAGTTTTAAACCTAACGTCTGTTCAAATTAATTACTGAAATTTTTGTCTGGCATTGCGACACAAATTACGTAATATTAACAGTAATTGCCCACAGTAACTGTCAAACTCTACTGAAGATAAACTATCCTGAGTATAGCTAAGAAGCTAAGTATCGCCATCAATATTTACACGTAAGTAATAAACGGACCCAAAAATGCCACACCGGCGTAATTTGGGTTACTTCATAGTCCGCGACTCGAAAGTGCTGTATCTACCTGCGCAGGACCGGCGGGGGTCAATGTTTGCGGGAAGGTCAGTAGCGGCGTGCCCTAGCACCGTCACGAAGGGCCGAGAAGAGTTGAAGGGGTGGATGGCGAGAAGGACTGGAGGGGGTGGCCAGTTTGCCCTCATACGTCATCGCTCATCCGGCGAGCGTGGCGCGAGAGGGGGAGAGTAGCCGGCGCAGGAGGGGACGGAGAGAGGGGAGAGAAGCCCCAAGTCGCGGCACCGGTCGCGTCGCGACGCTCCGACGTGGACGGCCGCAAACCCTGCGTGCGGCTGCGGATCGTGCGCGATTTTGCGCGCGCGACGGGAGGAAAAAAATGGGAATCGACAGGTGAACAGCTGTGGCCCGCATTACGCTACACCCCACGCGTAACTCAACGTCCAGACAGCTCGATCACTGAAACACGTCCGCGCTGAGGTGAACCTGTCCTGTCTTTTTTATTTTAATCCCAAATAAAAAATAAGTTGGGTTTTGGTCCCGAAGTATTTATTTAATATTCAAGGTGACAGCAATGAGTGGAACTAATTAATTACAGAAAAATTTGAAGATAACTAAACCGGAAACGAAGCAATATATACATTTTTTAAAAAAGCGCATCAGTACATTCGTGTTCAGCACGACGCTTGTTAGAATTCCGTTCCTGCCACCCTAACATAAATAATCAACAGTTATCCTAAATCATGTCAGAAGTATGCTGGCGTCCCTCACTATAGGCCTTGGCCAATTCCCTCATCTACTGTACCTGGCCAGTCAATACCGCTATTTCCGTCTTTAATGGCCTTGTCGATGAGAAAATTCGGGTATTTGAAAGAAAAAAATCGTACTGCTAAACTTTTCGGCATTAAATTAAATGTAATTTTTTGTAAGTGACAATCACTCACGATTTAGTAGTTTACGTATAAGAGCTTGCTAAAATAAAAATTTTACTCTTCTCTGCTTGTGCAAATATTAACAATATTCTTACAATAGAAATTCCAAATAATTTATAGTGAAAATAAAAGCGATGACATTTTAAGACAACGTCTGTTATTATGAAAGTTTCTGTATATTTTGAAATAATTGTCGCAAAAAACTGCAGTTACATTAGAAGACTTTTCTGTACATAAAATCATGATGTAGATTAGGAATATAACTAACCCTACTTAATTTATTTCTGTGATTGTAATATTTGCTGAAGCAAGAACGGCAAAACTGCGACTAACAACGCTCTTACATCTCTATGTATAAACATGAACCTTGAATGACTGACTGACATATAACTGCAGCCCAAACCGCTGGACCTAGAAATGTAAAATATTTTTTTGTTGGGTCCCTTTAGGTCGTAGGCAAGCACTAATAGGGATTTTTCGAAATTCGTCCCCTAAGCGGTGAAATGTGTTTTTATAAGATTCGTCTCCATAGCTCGAACCCAACGGCCTATCGTCGTGACTTTTACTTCAATGGGTGAAACAAAAAACATAGCCTATTAGTCAATTTTACAGTTTTTTGAAATTTAAGAGGGTGAAAATACATTAAATGTGTTTTCGATTTACACAGAGTTGCTTTTTACTTAAAAATGTTGCTTACGTAAATATTTAAAAATTAGTTTTAGGATTTTCCGAAATTCGACCCGAAAGCAGTAAAAAGGGAGAAAATATGTTTTTATGAATCGTCTACATCACTGGAACACAATTGGCTATCGTCGTAAATTGTATCTCAATTGGTTACTTATATAAAAAATACATATTAAATATATTTTCAGAATTCGGGCCTAAAGAGGTAAAAAAAGAGTAAAATGCGTTTTCGATTCACAATCGATACATACATACCCCATTGATATTTATATATCGACGTGATTTTTGTTTAAGATTGATGCTTACTCAAATACCTGAAAAGTAATTTCACGAATTTTCGAAATTCCCCACCTGGAGGTGAAAAGGGGTGAAAAGTGATAAATGTGTTTTCAACTAATCGTCGATATATCTTTAACCCAGCACGCTATTGTCGTGTTATTCACATCCAAGAGACACAAGTAAAGTAGTCTAAAATTTGATTGAAGGGTTTTCTGAAATTCAGTCTCTTAGGAGGTGAAAAGACCTGGGATGTGTTTAAGATAAATCTTCGATACATATCGAACCCAACGAGATATTTAGTTTATAATTCGAACTCTCAGTACTGTACAGGGGTTATAAGTTATTTTTAATGAATTATCGATTTTGTTTCGACTGAACGAGTTATTGTCGTGATTTTCACTTCACTTGGATACCTAACAGATATTTAAAGCGTGAAATTAAGATTTTTCGAAATTCAACACCTAAAGGGGTGAAAGGGCATAAAATTTGTTTTCTATCAGCCGATGATACTTATCTAACCAGTAGAGATACTGAGGTGGTGTTCGCGTCAGAATGATGCTTACTGTACGTAAGTACCTAAGAAAAAGTAATGCAAGTATTTTATTTTATAAGATAACTTAGTTATTAAGAGGAAAACTTAGTTTGTAAATTTTCAAGGCAGACGATCCAAAAAGCAAGTACGACCAGCGAGAAATAAATCATACAGGAGTTTCGTTCTACAGTGTTCTTGTGTTGTTGTATAACCTCTATGTGCCTAAGAAGGAAATTTTGAATAATTTCGACGTTAGACCTATGTGGCGCAACTGTTTGTCGTTCTGATCCACAAAACTGCAAGACGGATTAAGTTAGTGCAAATTGAATGAAGTCGTTTAAAAATGGTAAAAATGTATTATGCAGTCTACTATCCACTAAAGTTCCTCGACAGCGTCTTCCCACATATATCTCACTAGCCCCAAGGTTGGGGCACCAAATAAGTTCATATTTCTGCAAAACATAATCCCGCCGAAACTGCCTAATGGCACGTAACTACAAGTCTAGGTTTTGAAAAACAAGTGTGTTTGAGGGCACCATCAACAATGATTCTGCTCGGGGGAAATCAGTCTTCATACCACGTAAACTGCGTATTTCATTCGATTACCCTCTTACATCTAGGAGTCTGTAATTACCCCATAACGTCAACATTGTCATGACTATAAATAAGGTCCAGGCGAATTCGCTGTTAGTGGCAGGGACAAACTTAAGACTGCTTTTCGCGTGAACAGCTGTAGCTACTTATCCTGCTGCAGAGTTAACTTGACTAGCAACTTTGTCATTCTTACACTTGATAACTAAACTACCTACCTTGTGTACAAAGAGGTTTTTCAATTAAAGCAAAATAATGTCTGATATGAGTAACACACGCGAGCAAAGCCGCGGGCGCACTGCTAGTGTTAGCTATAAAATCAGATAATATTTAATATGCTGGAAACGAAATTTACTTTCCTGTGTAAAAATGTTGTAGTAAGTCCAAATGAAAACTAACCATTATTTTTATTTTCAGTCCTTTACTTGCTTACTACTAACTACCCATTTCACCCCATCCCCCTATAAATATGTGGTCGTTGCCGCAAGATTCCACGATACACCTGATGTACAATTTTTTTTTGTTTTAAAGCCATAATATTTATTTTAGAGTATAAATAAAAAATGTTCGTTTGAAGAACCAATTCAATGTATGTGTTCTTTAACATTTCTGACCTAAATCTGCATTATTTGGTAAATGCAATTTGTAAACAGTGATAGAAAACAATAAGTATCCGTTTTTTATCACTGTTTACAAATTGCATTTAACGAATAAAACAAATTTAATGCAAACATGTTAGCGAACAGATACAATTAAATTGGTTCTTAAAACAAACATTTTGATTTATACTCAAAAACTTATATTATTTTTACATCAGGTGTATAGTGGAATCTTAAGAGAACGAACCAGTTACTTCTCTAGTGAACTCCCTAACAGCACGACCTAGAATTTGAGAACCGAGAAGCTAGCCACTTATGATGTTATCATTTTAATGTACTTTTCTTTTATTTTTAGACCGTTGCGTAAATTGGACCACTCTTATTCCTTACCATGTAGGAACATTTACATATTGTGTTAGCTCTACTGATATTCAACAGCGCCAAGGTCACGCCATACAACGAGCAGTGAGGTTCAGCCAGTATCAGCAATACGATTGTCGTATGTGTTTTCATAGTTTGTGTTGTTATTATTGCAATGCGGAACATAAGTTACTGTACTGAATAAAATAACATAAGTAAAGTTGCTATAGTATATTTTACAAGTGTATTTCATAAGCTACAAATAGCGTAACGTTATATTATTCCCGAAATTAGTGTATTCTTTGAACGCCATGTTTTCACATACGGCGACCAGTTGCCGAAATTGGACTGATCCGTGACTCCTAAATTGTACAGGTCCAATTTAGGCAACAGGAAAGATAACCTATTAGAAAGATTATTATTTTCAGTATATGTGATAGGGCTGTCAACATTTCGGTTTATGCAGTTTTATGTCAGTTGGAAAATTCATTTTGAGCAGGTTTAAATTCATGATGTTCAGATATTTATTGGTGGGGTTTTGTCTGTTTAGGTGCCCAAGATGGCGAAAAGGGGCCCTTACGGGCAATGGAGTGAGGACAATTTGCAGATGGCCGTTGCAGCATACAAGAACGGCGATTATGGACTCAACTAGTGCGCCCGTGTATATGATTTCCCAAAGGCAACAATAAAGAGACATGCTGATAATAAAAACACATTCTAAAATACAGTGAAATCCTTTTGTAGGCAGGCAACCTTTTCTGCGGGGATAGAAAAAGTTATCGCGAACACATTCGTCTTTTTGAAGATAGGTTTTTCGGGTTCACTACCACCTTCAAGCGCATTATGATCAAACATATCAAGACAATTCGCAGATGATTCCATCAAATCGAATCACCCACACATTAGTAAGAACTTAACTTTTTTATTACTGAATTACATACACTCTAAATCTGAATTAGTGAATATTCACTGATTCACGCCGATGTATGGAGCAATTTCAACAAATTGAACCAGTGAGAAACCACTGTGAAAGCTGTGACTATCCACTGATTCCGATAGTGTGTGCCAACATTCCACAAGTTATTAGTGAATGTCCAACGATTTTCCAGTAATTTTTCACTGATTCAATAAGTGAAAACTGTTCCTAGAAAACAACTGGAAAAACTGTGAATATTCACTGATTCACTTGTGAGATGTTGGCACTCTTAAAGGAAATCAGTAAATATTCACTAATTAAACAGTGATTATTTTCACTGATTCAAATTGTTGAAACTGCTCCATCAATCAGCGTGAATCAGTGAATAATCACTAATTCAGATTTAGAGTGTAACTTGTCCTATAATTATGTATACATTTCTATTTCTATTTTATTGAATCAGTAATATGTACCAAAGTGCGGCCTAGCATCAGAATGTTTTACTGTGAAGACTGCAAACAGACTCTAGAAACATTTCGTTTACATATATACTGCTACTGTTATATTATTGTTTACGTCATTTAAAGCTGTCATTGAGAGGTACAACTTAGGCAACTGTGGGTCCGAATTAGGTAAACAGTTACCTGATTTGGACCGTTTACATACTTCCAGTTTTAATGCATATAATGGGTGATATTGTGCATGATGTTTCGTTGCTATTCCATGCTTAGTAAATTAATGGTTAAAGAAAACAAAATAAAAGTTTTCCAAGATAGGCAAAAAAATTTTAAACTTTTTGTAAAAGTTAAAAGACATATATGGCAAATGTACTAAAACAGCGAAGTTTATGTATATTTGTAAAGTGCGAAAAAAATGTAATGTAGTGGAAGTCGACGTTGATTTTGTTTTTACATCAAAGAGTGTTTCAATAAACATTTATTACATAACTTTTTATACTTAAAATATATTTTTAAGTTAAAAAAATTGCGGCATTACAATGTTGTAGCCTGACTAAAGTTGCTTTAACAGTTAGTTTTTCAAAGTTTTGCTTTTAGAAGTAAAATAATTTTGTTCTTTAAAGTGTTCAGAGGTCTTAGTTTGTGTTACACTTTCTGTGAGTGGCAGTCCTGGAGTATAAGAATATATGATATTTGTTGCACGCAAGGAATACTTACAAACTCATGTGACTTCCATACGAACCAGTGGTAAAATTGGAATGGTTAGAGAATATCACAGATTTGAAGTGTCCTAATGTATGCCATTAGTCAGCGATATTTTTTAAGGATCTGCATTTCATTGACTGAAATAACCTATTCAAATTAAAAAATGTAGATTGGCCAGGGAAACTTTAAACCACGGAGGATGCAACATTAAAACATAATGACCATTTTAATAAATCCAGTTTAAAGGGGCTCAGTACAAGCCATATTCGAGTTCTCACTGTAAGTTACACACAGTAAGATTCATTAAAATTTCCCTATCTGACTTGGCACACTTCTAAAGCGTTACCAAACTGTCACAATTTCACTACCTTTATTAGTTTTTGGCTAGTAACCTTCCGGAGTAAGAAAGTCATTTTTTTCTACGGATGGTCACAGGTATATTATTAGCAATAGTAGTTGAGCAATGCGAACTGTATGCAATGCAAGAAACTATTCCTTCTGCCTTGTCGAAACATAAAACATTATAGAAAAATTATAGATCAAATTAAATCCAGAAGTTCCATTATTCCGAAATGGTGGCTACGGATCCCCCTTAAGGTACGTGGTTCACAACTATACACTTTCGCATTATAACTTTTTGTTGTAATTGAAATACGCAAACTATTTACCTCGCATGGCTCCGTGTGACGGTTATAAGAATTTGTATTAAAAAATAATAATTTCAAGGATTATTTTCGCCCCGTCTCTTTATTGGTTCGTTTGGAAGAAACACTGTTCATTGTACAAATTGTTTATTTACGAATGAAATACGAACTTTCATTCCTAGGAGGAAATGGAAAAATTTTCATTTCGTTACATAATTCATTCTCATGGTCACATACTTAATAATGCTTTTAAGATCCCTGATATTTATTTTAATTCGAGAATATGCATTGTTTACGTTACGTGATGCTAATGGGTTTATTTTGGACCATAAGTGCCTCAATAAGCGAATGCGGGTAGTTAAATGTCACAAAGCAGGGAAAATATCGGTCCTTAAACGCATAAGGATGTTTAGTGTGCGCCACAAACGGCTGGAAGTTGCAACAAATGAAAACATAGACTAATAAACGTCAGTCACAAATGAGTAATAGCGTCACATATCACTAAGAAAATGTTGAGGATGTCTTCAGTCTTACCAATCAACACGTCAGTTAAAGTAGAACTACAGGTACACGATATAGTGCATTTGATGTGTGTGTGCGTGTGTGTGTATATATATATATATATATATATATATATATATATATATAATAGGTTTAATTTTATGCCCTAAGACCGTTGTCGAAAGATGAAGTCGTTCTTAGAAAAAATTTTAACAACCATAAAAGCTCTAATATTTGTAACATGATTTCGTGAATATGATATGAGTGCAATCGTGAAAACTGGTTGCAAATTTTGATGTGTTTTTCACGCATATTTTGAGGTTATACAGCAGGTAATGCGCAGATGACACGTGATTCGTGCAGTGCTGGTTACATCCTAAAATTGCAGATTGTGGATCAAATAGATTGGCTTAAACAGCCATTTATACTTCGCCGGGATTCGAACCCAGAACCCCTCGGAGCGCAACCGATTACGCTGCGGGCTTTCACAAAATTGTCGTTGTGACCTAAACTCTCTATTTCCGAGCGGGAACACCAAACTTTTCTTGCTATCACTTTCTGAACTTTCGTACAATTTTCTTTAGAAAATAATGGCCTGTCATTTTTACCCAACAGTCGGTTTCCGCGAATTACCTGATATATTACGTATTTAAATATCATTTTTATAGTAACACTAGGTTTAAACAAGAATTATTTGATTTACTTCTATACATGAAACTTATATTTTGTCGGCTTACAGATTTACTAATTGTGCGCGATTGTATAACAGGCATTTAAATTCACTTCACTGAAAATGAATGCTTTGACGTCAGCTTTAATATATTTAAAATTAACTCTGGTCACTATTTCAACAAGTGGAATGGCAGGAAACCCAGCGATGCCAATTTCACTGGTCGGAGTTGAAATTTCACCGTTTTCAGACAACTTTTACAACCAGATTCACTTTGAGGATATAGAAGAAAGAACTGTCGAGATTGAATCGGTCGTAAAATATGTGTTTCTTGCTTGGTGGAGACACTTTTAGTTTCCACATTTCCCACACTGTTTAGGGTTTTCAAACATGGCCTAAACAGGAGCTCCCGGGACTATCTCCTTGCATGGGGAATAAAAATTGAAAGCGAAACTCGGGGAAGAGATCGTCCAAGGCTGTTTCAATGACCCGGCTATAAACAATTTCCGGGGCGTCTGGAATGGGCCCAGCGTGGCAGGGGATCGCGACTGTGATTTACACGTTCGCAGCTCCAACAGCCATCGACAGAGCGACATATTTCCACGGCAACCACCCCCACCCCTTCAACAACCCCCTTCCCCGCGACTCCACCCGCTCGCGTGCCTTTGCACGGATACAGTATATTGCAACGATTTTTCCCTATAACACACAAATACATCCCCGTCGACCGTAAATCAAACAGCTCCCTATCATTCATAGTTAACTTCACCTTTCATGAAATATGAAACTTCTGCGCAAGGGGGAAAAAAACGAGGGTTGCGGACGGTATTGTGCACGCGACGCGGCATTAATTACGTATAAAAGTAATTACAGATCCATAAATATTTAAACCTGTGTGTACGCTATGAGCGCGCACGCGTTCGAAATAAAACGAACCGAGAAAAATGTAAAAGTTGTTGGAAAAATGAAATAAAATCCCTGGGGGGTCTGAAGGCGAGGCATTAATTCTGTGCGGCCACATTCTTTTAACTTGCCTCGGCGAGGGTTTCGGAGTACTTGTGAGGGAGTAGGGGAGAGAGGATACGTTGGGGGGAGGGAGGAGGACGAAAGGGAAGAGGTAGAATGGTGCGTTAGTGAATATTAGTTTTATCTTTCGAGAAATCTGTGTTCCTTTTTTGGAGTCCACCGCGTAATGTCGCGACCCAAACGCCTCCTTACATAATATCCCGGGAGGCGGGCTACTGCCAGGCTTGTAAGGCGCCCGGCACCCCTTCTTACATTCTTTTATGAACTTAACGCACTCTAGTGACACCTTTAAAGGCGTATTAGCGTGGTCGTTCCAACTCATCTCCTTCTGTAGTTACGTGAAAGCTCCCGGAAATTTTTACCTGTTCCTCTATTAATTGCAGAAGAAATACTGTAAAATGGTTTGTAAATATGTAATTCACAGGGATTCCATCTCCTTCACGAAATGTATCACAAAACACGTATTTTTGACATCTTCCTTGCCAATCTGAAAATTCTTTGTTCATTTCGCTGTTGACTTCTGAAATTACCTTATCAACTGATTACGTAAACGAACAAATCTATAAGGTCTTGTCTAGCCTTGCTTTACACGCCACTATAAGGGAAAAGATAAATTTTTAAATATATCCGTAACGAATTACTTCAAACGTTATTTACGTAAACTCAAATCAAAAAGTTCTTGATGACAAAATGCATAATCAGCACGAATGATAACCTATTTTATTGAGTACAAAAAAAATTATTTACTTGTTTTGTATTGTTTTAACACTAGTATGGAAGCAGGTGAATTGTATTTCTTACCGGCCAAGCTACGATCACCGAATGTACTGCGCCGTAAGCAAATGTTTAACCAGATGCGAGATAAAAATTGAAGAAAATGAACGAGTGTAGTTTAAACATTGCTTCATGCTGGATATTTACTAACCTTTTTGTAATAGATGTTTGAAGCCGTGGTTGGCGAAGTGGCTAGAGTATTCGCCTCCCACGAAGGCGATCAAAGTTCGATTCTCGACAGGGTCGGTACCCGATTTTCGCATGTGGGAATCGTGCCGGATGATGCCACTGGTAGGCGGGTTTTCTCGAGGATCTCCAGTTTCCCACGCCCCTTCATTCCGGCACCGTTCCTTATATCATGTCATCCATCACCTGCGCTAAAAGATCTAGATGTTATGTGTTGACCAAGAATCTCTTCAAATCAACGTAATAGATGTTGTAAAAGACGATAAGTTGGGTAGCCGCGTCCATCTGAGACACCGGAAAAAAAACTATCAACCCGTAATCTAATGAGAATTTTAGACACTGCTAACGTCCTTAGATTGATAGGAATGCGTTATTCATGTTTTGAATCGTAAGTTATGAACTAGATTATAAACTGATTTCTACAAGCAAACAGGTTCACAAGATACGAGACTCGACTCATAATTCTGGAACGCTGCCATTATTTGTATAGTTGCCAAGTTGACGTGAAAACAACCAATGATTGCGATTCCCATTTAAAACAGACATTCCAAGTGAAAATGTAGGTTTTAATATTTGGCATTAGCTATATACGACCACATTCACACTATAATTGGCAAAAAAATTGCAAAAAGTAATATAGGTTCGAAAGGAAATTTTATATCATTTTTCCGGCAGTTTAAGTGTAAAGTTTGGTGCTTCTGAAATAGTTCCTTGACATAACAGCAAAGCCTACAAGACAAAATACCAAAATGCTAACGACCTGGTATCAAGTTTTATGAGTTCAAAATACTATATTTCCTTTATAGCAGATTTAAGTTACTGGCTTGTATGTCAAGAACCTATGTCGAGAACGTTTTCAAAATTGTTGAACGTGTCAATGATGAACTATGAAATGTCAATGTGGGATAGTCATTATGTTGAATTTTTCAGTTTTAACGTTCTCCACTTGCAGTAAAATAAATACCAGATGAATAAATCTAGAAGTTAATTTTACCTGCTGAAAATGTAAGTGGCTATTGCTGTTGTTTGCTATATCATTACCTGTTGTTTGCTATATCATTACCTTTTGTACTAGGCTATTATGTTTGGTAAATTTAGTCAGGTTGTTTCAGAAGTGATGGCTGGGAAATATAATGACGAGGCATAAAGATAAACAATACGTAATTTATAGAAATATACGCCCTAAATTAAAGAACTTTACATTGAAATCACGTTCATGACACACCACGTAAGTATTTTTTAGCACGAAGGTTAGGCGAAGGGTTCAAATTTATGTAGCTTTCGCGAGTTAAAATTCTTAAATCCTGTAAGGGAGCAGATATCACAAAACCGCCATACGGAAATTGTTTTTGCTATGAACCCTAATTTTTCAAAACATAAATTTCTATAAATTTGGCTAATTACCGACTTATTTAATTTTATTAAATTCAATATCTAGCCAAAATTATAAAAATTTCCCCTCTGAAAAAATTAAGCTAAGTAGTACAAATTATTTCCAACATTTCCACGCAACGTTTTTGCGATATCTGCTCACATTCGGAATACTAAAAATAATACTTACTAAAGTAGCATAATTAGGGACCGTTGCCAAATTTGAATGGTTTTAATAATATTTATATTTGTACGAGATATGGTTTAATTTTTAGACATCAATTGTGGCTACTTTTTTTACAGTAATGAAACTTTTCTAGCTTTCGTAGATTGTGTATAATGGCATGTTAAAGCCTAAATTTTCATAAATTTTTTTTTATACAAGAAATGAAAACCAACTAACATACAAAAATTAAATAATTCACACTGAATAACGGTGTCAAGGGCTACGTCTAGACATATTAAAAAATCCTTATTGAAATTTTTGTGCTTTAAAAAAATACATACAATTACAAAATTTTAATTTCAAATACAAAAATTATAAAAAAAAAATACAAAATGTATTCAAATGATGTGTGTGTATATATATATATATATATATATATATATATATATATATATATATATCATGACGTAGTACACGACTCTGTTATTCAGTATGAATTATTTCATTTCTCTAAGTCAGTTGGTTTTCCTTTTTTCTTGTACTAAACCATTTTATGCAAATTTGGGCTTTGACCTGCCATTAGACAGAAAGCAAGAAAGCGAGAAAATTGTCATTGCTGTAAAAAATAGTCTCAATATCTATCCATAAAACAAACCATATATCATACAAATATAAAAATTATCAAAACAATCACAATTTTGCAGGTAGCCCCCCTCCCACACCACAGTTGCAGAGAAGGGCCGATAGCATATAGAGAGAGTGTATGTACGTATAGTATGCAGCATGTCTAAAGACGCTGTAAACACTACAGTACTGATATTCATTGCCCGAGCACGCAGAGGTGACATGAAATATAATTAGTAGTAACAATTAAGTAAATTTTCAGAAAAATATGTATCCTGCACTGAAAATTCCATTGTGTTCACTGTGGACCTCGCCAATTTGTTTCGTGATAGCCACAAACATTTTTGCTACCACCAGTAAAGTTTTTCAATGACAACAAAAAAGTTGTAACCACAACAAAATAAAAGTTAAGATACCTACTGACAAAATATTTAGTGGCCACCAAAAAAATTTTTTTTGTATGTTCTCAGGATGACTTAACGACTATCTAGATGTGCAGCGGATCATGCTCATTGCTTGTAGTTTGGATATGCGTTTTTTTTTAGGAATAAAGCAGAAACTAAAAATGTTTGTGTCCGCTGATAAATTATTTAAAAATACGTTCCTGCCACTTGTTTTCACTCTTCAGAGTTATCATTCATGGCATATTATGAATTAGAAAATACTGTATAAAAATTGTTTTTCTAGTACCTGACTAATATTTTTGTAATTTACGAATAGGTTTTTCCATGCGTGTGTCGATTTACACATGGTTATCTCAGCAAACGTCCCACGACCGTCTAATTAATCAAATTATTCAAAAAGTTTACTCAGAGTTAAAAATTGTACTGCGCGGCCATCGCCGCTGTCGTGTGCCAACATTTGAGAGTAATTTGCATATACTGGACACGGCATTAACGGATGTTTTACTTGTTTATATGCCGGCGATGAAAATTTACAGCACATGCACCACAAGGTTGGAGCGAGAATTTCCTGTCCACTCGTTGGCATCTCGTTTGTCATGTTCACACATCAAGACCTTGCGGCGCGCGGTTACTGCACAGCTTCGTATGAGCATCAAATGAAACTTTCCGTGTACAGTATTGCAATATACACTGTGAAACTTATTTGTAAACTTACCATGCCAATGTATAGGAGTGTTAAGAAAGTAGAGATATGTTTATCCCATGTATCAATGATAGTGTTCCTATAGGCTACATTTTTAGGAGCAGTCGAATGTATACTAATGCTGCTAGACTTGTGTAGCAACAATGCTGATTACAAGGGCCCGGTAGTTTTCGCGAAAACTACCGGGTACTACTGATTACTTGCTATGTTTACAAGCTGAAGTACGGTACGTGTCTCATGCTGTGTATTCCAACACTATTTAGGAAGGTTTTAGACAGTGCATTTATTGTGTCATCTAAATTGTAACCAGCGACGAACATCCACTAATCCCTAGAGTAACGATTTTGTGGGAAAATTTTGTTTCAGTGGCTTATTTGAAAATCAGCAGCTCTGCTTCATTGCGTAGCATATCTTTGCTAAGACTCGTCTCACATTTGATTGCGCCAATCCGAATAAGGCAATTGTGACAGCATACGTCTGTGATTTGCCAGTATAAACCCAAGTATAGTTAGTTCTACTGCAGGTTAGGGAGATCAATGTTAGAAGTTTGGCACAGAACAAATTTCTGCCGCTTGAACGCTGGTATCGGTAAGAGAAGCAAACTGACCAAATCATTGAGCTTTCCTGAATTTTAAGTTTCATATAGTTGATAACTCAAAATGAGAAATTAGTTTCTTTTCACTTTAAAATTAAGTTAAATGACTTCTCTCAATTCCAAGCCTATTTGAATTTAATATTACTATGGTCTAGTGTGCTTCTGGTCCCTTAGCGATAGCAGCGAAACTAGCGGCAGAAATTTTCCTTGTGCCAAACTCTCCCATAAGAAAACACACTTTCTTTCTAACCTGTAGTAAGATTAACCTTACCCCAAGACCCCAACACCGAAGCAGAGTTGAAGATGTGCACAAAATGCATTGAACTGTAGCCGACCCGACAAATCGAATCAGTAAAAGCTACTGGCAATCAGTAAATATATTTTTGTTCCGATTTTGAGTGTGGTAGGCCTGTTGGTTTTTAGAGTGAATAAAATTATTGACACGTCTCTATGGAAAATAATCTTCGGGCAGAGAGACCATGAATGAGAGAAGACTGGAATGAAGGTGTTGGCATCTCTACCCGACAAACACACCCATCGCCCAGTCGACCCGAGGAGTGGATAAGGCGAAATACAATGTGGGTGGAGAAGCTGAGAATAACACGGTTGGAGGAATCGGGAGATCCCCGAGAAAACTCACAAGGAAATTGAAACATCGACCATGTTTCTCTCGTGCGGAATTGTTATATCCCGTATTGCCGTAAATCGATCATAGATAGCAGTGGTAGGATGCAAGTATTCTGACCACTGCATTACCAACTTCCAAAACTTTGTACATTTTTTGTTTACTGCGATTGGCTATCACAGTAAGAAGTACGTTAACTCCGCAGCAATGAAGGCCAGTGCTCGTTATATTTCTTAATTTTATATATGCAGGATGTCCATAAGCCCTTCCCTCATTTCAAAATTCTGTAATTTGAAAAATAAAAAAAGTTATGAAGATCGGTTTGTATCAAAATGTAGAGTAACTCATTAAGTTTTTTTATAGCTATGCTAGACAACTTCCGCGAGTGCATCGTTGATTACACAGAGAACATATAAGAGATATTGCCGAACATTTCTGTGTAAACGGAAGCGTTGTCCGTCATTCTTTGATTTAGTGTCAGAACACATGGTACACTTGTCGCATAGACTTTACGCTTAACAAAAGCCCAAAGGAAAAATCAAGGGTAGTAATGACTTTTCAGACTTTATCTATGGAAATATTACAAAATCGATTTTTACAGCAAATGTACATTAACTTACTGTAACAATTACACAAATTCTTTTTCTGAAAAGAACTTCTGAATAATGCTGTGATACGCATAAGGATTTATCCGGAGTAATACTTGAAAATGTAAAATTTTCAGATTTCCTGCTTATCTATACTATGAGGAGAAGCGTTAATCAGAAGAAGCATATTGTATATATAAATGAAGTCTTGTAATTTTTGTGTGCCAAATATTCATCCAAAACGTTCAGCTATTACAGGAAATAAATAATACGAGCACTTAAAGAAACGTCGTTATACGAGGGTCACGAAAAAAGGGGGGGGGGAGGGCAGAAGACCAGAAAGTCAAGGGGAGGGGGATGAGGCCGAGGAAGCAGAGAGATAAGTGCACTTAGAAAATGGCTCATTTACTAAACTATTCTGTTTGCTATCTGGAAAAATTACGACTTTCACTCGCTTACCCTCCCTAGCAGGCGCCCGCAACCGTCTTCCTACTGGCGAATTTCTTAACTCAAACTCCATATATTTTAACCGCCGTCCTATATCAGATACGGCACGTGCTAAAGAAAACTCTGCGAGAGGGGGAGGGGGCGTTGGGCCTGAAAACTCTTCCCGTATATATAGACCGACGTATTTCATTTAAAAAAATATAAAAAAATCCTGTACGTAGTTGGAAGTTGGCGGGAGGAAGGCAAATGAGTTATTAAGGTAATAACACTATTTTAAATCTGATGACGCATAACTGGGCGCAGATTGTGTACTATCGAGGGAAAGGGACAGAATTCACGGAGGTGAAGTGGGGTTGCGAGTGTTTTTAGAGGGACTAGGGGGTGGTAGGTTAGCGGTGTGCACACACAGGCCGCGTTAATAGTCTATTAGAGGGGAGGCTTCTTTGGTTTTTAAATGCGATGCGAAACACTGGAGGGTTAGGGAGAGAGAAATCCGGCCATGTGCACGTTCCAGACATAAAACAGTTTTTTTTTTGTGATGACGAATTGCAGCGTAGTAGGAAGGGCGTAGGGCACACACACGAGCTTTGCAGGACGTTCCCGTAAACCGAAACGTTCTAGAAGACACCGTTTTTGTCTATTCGAAAACTGACTCGAGTTCCAATCTCAGATTATAATTAAGTAGCAGAAGTAACACAAATTCTCCCACAGTGTAAGCAAAACATAATTTCCTAGTTCGCCAGAAAATTATTATTTGACAGCAGCATTGTATTTCTATCGGCAAAATATTTTTTATTTACGTCAGTACCAAACCAATACATTGTTTGCTACAAAATAAGTATACATCAAATAAAATATAGATGTATAGATCTGTACGTAGTGTGACTACGTACAGTTTTCATTTTTTTCTTAAAGAAATCGATTACAAACTATCTAAATAATTTGAACCAGATTATTGGAAACCTTACAACCTGCCTTAAAAACAGAAGCTCAACTAAACTTAACTATAATAATTAACAATACTATACACAGTAATTCATTTCTTTACAATATAACAAAATTTGTCCAAACTGTTGCATATACAGAAATGGACCTGCCATAAATCATATCATGCACTGTAAAAATAGTGAGTAATGTTACTCATCATATGTATGGTAATATTCCCAAACCTTGAGAGGGAACTCTGATTTCCGAATATGTGTGGAAATTTCCGCAAGGTAGTGTATTCGCCACACAAACCACTCGGAAGTTTCGCTCGCGCGTTATGTCAAATTGTCCTAGAGGGCTGCGCCAATATGTAATGAAAAATTACATTACCATTTGAGTAACTTTCCTTGACACGTGTTGAGTAATTTTCCCTCACATGTAGAGGTAATTAGCTTCCATTACATGTAGAGTAAATTTACCAAATTTTTTTTACGGTGTATATCTGCGATAAGAATTAGGAATGAAACGTTCCATAGGAAAATTAATTAACAATACTGTAATATATGCTGGTTCAAATGTTGTACGCTCTGCTGGACACCCTTAATTTACTATATGCAATTATCGAACGATTACAAATTCACACAGTTCGAGCCGAAAGTTTTATTGTTTATGATTTATTTTTATCATGTATAAGCAAACATTGAATATTACTTTAATTAATGCATTCATTTTAGATTCCAACAGTACAAGACCCGTTCAAGGGAACATTGAAAACAAATTTATAATTTCGAGGAAGATGTAAGGTTACAGATAAATTACCTGCCAGTGTGGAGTTAAAACAGCAACAATGTTTTTAAATTTTTTTGTATCCTTCTTTTTTACTTCAGTTAATAGAAAACGGCACGTATTTTCTGAGTATAAAAATTATTTAACCTACCATATACAGGAATTTTGCTTAAACAAAGCTGTAGAAAACTGCGTACATGCTCTAAAACATTGTAAAATTGAATATTTAGCGAGAACGGTAAAGACGTTCGTGTTTTTTTCGTACTTTTAACAGAGAAAAAAATTGGACAAAGGATTGGTACTAATTTCTCGGTACTACGCTGAGAATAGTATTTCGTCTTTGTATGCTTTGGAAACAAAATTCGTATGAAATTACAACGAAACTATAAAACGACAAAAAACTGATTTACAGAGGCGTATTACTGGAACGGGTACCTGAGTTCGGCTATCAGAAAGCGAAACGTGTACGACAGTACTGCTATAAAATTCCCTCTAGCCTTAAGAATAGGAGAACCTAAAATGAACGAGCTGAAAGCGATCAAGGTTATTTAAAGACCACTAACTTATATTTAAAAATGCTGATTCAAGAGTTATTATATTTAGCAAAAAAACTTTTGTTTATTTTTGGGTTGACTTAGCTATCGTGCTTGAAAACTGATAAAATTTAATAGTCGCAAATAACACTAAAATAAATAATATTGAAATCTTTGACATTTGTGATGATTCTTCCAAGATCATGCAGTTACATTTCCACCAAATTTTAACATACATGCATACTTACATACTCAACACATCGCATTTAACTGTGAATTTGAAAAGACTTACATGTTTATCTCAACTGGGCTTGTTTTATAGTAAACACATGAATGATACACCTTAAAAAACTGTTTGTCTTCTATAAATTACGTAAAGTAATTAGATATTACGATGGAGTTTCTAATTCACCGATAGTAGGCATATTAAGACCATTAAGCAGTAAAACTATACCAGTATAGAATATAAGAACATTATATACACACAGTATAGGACGTTTTCATTGCACTCATAATTAGAAATTCCTTGGTCTACGCTGATTGTGAGGTGCATGTACCCTCGCCATGACGCGGAAATTAAAATTTTAAATCCGAATCGGGTATGTTTCAAGCTGGTTATCGAACAAATACACCTTGAATGCCGACATTGCTTCACACAACGAACAGTCCTCACGAAAAAAAGTACCATAAAAAAAGATTTACTGCCTTGTATTTGAATTGGTCCATTAGTTTAACAGGTTTTGCTACATGCACGGTACCATCGGGCAGAATATAAAATAATAATTTATAAGGGAATACACATACATACACTCGTTTTACAGGCAAATAATCAATATGAGGTATGTTTCCGAAAATATCCCAGCCCTCTCCCTCCAATCCTACTGTTTGTGAGCTACTTTAAAAACTTATCTGTTGATGCAACGTGAAGTAATACAACTTTCGGCGAGTTCGACGAAAGAAAAGGAGTGATGATTGTAAGAACGTCTACCTGTCAATCAAGCAACGAGTAGCTTACTTTCATGAGAATGTTCTCAGATACGTGTCGCGTGACGTGATCGAATTTGAAGCTCAGCAAGGATGGTGTCTTATTTAGCAAACTAAGATATTAATAACAATTCCCTTAACCAAAGCTAATGGAGTGTTTAAAATACCAACAATGAAATAAAAAATTAAAAAGGCTTATTCATCCAGTCAATTTACGATTTAAACTGAAGCGTTTGGTATGTAATTTAAGTACATAGTACTAAGAAAGAATCCAATTAGGTGTGACATTTTAAGTTCTTAAACAATTAGCATTTGCAAAATAATCACAGTACAAGATTTTCTGACTCTTACAACACATATGCCCGGAAATAATTAACAAGTTCAATTCTTATATTTACTGTTTAAATGATAGAGTAGTGTAATGTATACCCGTCTATTTTCTTACAGGCACCATGTAGATAATAACGCCGGTACACGTACGTTATCAATGCTGTGGATAACATGTACCCGACGTGTGTGTGTGAATTCCAAAATACATGTATAGGTAAAATTATACTATACTAGTACAAGTCTGCTGGCACCAGCAACAAATTAAATAGGTTAATATATGAGAGTATTGGGCGCCTGAACACATCTTAAAAAAATGAAAATCAATGTCAAAATAATTTGCTATGGCTTTTAATACATAATTAGTCTATGTTTGTTTGAAAAAAAAATAAGTGTTGAAACATAAGCAATAATTACTAGGATAAAAAAAAATAACCAGCCAAGTTAACGTGTAATCAAATTCATTTAAATTTACTGTTCATTATTTAATATTTTCGGCAAAAATTCAGCGGTGAGTATGGGTCGATTGGTGAGTGTAAGATATGTAGTCCAGCAGACTTAATGGAATATTTTAAGATGCTGTGGGATGATGGCAGCTTGACTAGCGGTGATATGTGATGACTCCATGATGATTAAAACAGGCTTTCTACATACCATTAAACGACTCCTTACTGCCTTCGTTATAGAACATAAATATTTCCCTCATGGAAATAAAGCTCCAGGACGCTTATCTGAGGCGTATAGAAGTTACTTGCAGACTTCACGGAGAAATTAACTTCAAATCTTGAAGAGGTCCATGCACTACACGTACATTCAAGCTACAGCTTTTCTTAGAATTTTTTGGAAAAAAAAACTAAATACACACACTGTTTCCTGTCTAAGAGAAAGTATTAGTGGAGTAAAACACTTGGCTGGTTGACAGTTTTGGTGCATGAAGTGCATTATCAAAGCAAAGTGATAAATTAAGCCGAACATACTAAATTACAGTTAAAATAAAATATGTTACAGTAAAACCATATTAGGCCGGGGTGTCTAGCAAATAAAATAATTAAAATAAAATCTGAGGCATGAAAGAGACAGTGAGATGTCATAGTAGCTACATCGTCACGGTCTAGAAGACACGGCCACACATATATGAGGGTTGCAGCTACCTAGAAGAACATGGTGCCAACTAAAAATAATCATATGTGGTCAAGGAAGAAATTAGTCTTTCTTTATTACGTGACTAAGAAGCTTCAGAGCAGAGAGAGACTACATTGTATAAGAATACTTCAAGAGATTTTTCACTGATTACTGGAAGGATGCAATCAATGCCTCTCCAAGAACACTGAAATGTATAAACACTCTTGTCATCATCTTTTAAGGGCACTGTCTACAGCACTTTTCATCACCATGCTTTTATTTTTTTTTATTTGTACCAGATTTTTTTTCTTATTTTAGACGACACAAAATGTGACTAAATTTGGCTCTTATAAATTTTTTTTATCTCTCATATTTTTCGCGTAATGGCATGTTAAAGTCAAAACTTGCATGTTTCCGTTTTCAGGACTACACTAAAACCAACTGCCATACCAAACTGAAAAAAAATACAGTGTATAAAGAGGTCGCAAGATGCAATGCCACGTACGTAAAAACAAAGAATAAAAAATGTTTGAATTTAAATAATAATTATAAAATTTAAATAAAAATTTGAAAAATTCAAAATTTTTTTTTAAAAACAAACATGTTTTATTTTGTGGTCTAACATAGCTGGATTTGTAGCCTACAACATCGTTGTACACTACTTTTTTTTTCAGTTTGGTAGGTGAGATGGTTTTATTGTCGTCCTTAAAATGGAAATATGCAAATTTTGGCTTTAACGAACCATTGCGCAAATACTATGAGAAACAAAAAAAAATTTATAAGAGGAAAATTTAGTCACATTTTGTGTCTAAAATAAGCAGAAAAAAATAACCCGTACAAATATAAAAATAAAAATATGGTGATGAAAATTGCGGTAGAACGCGCCTCTAAGATCAATTAAGACCCTTGTTGTGCCTATGTACTTTATTATTTAAAATTTCTGTAAATATGTAACCTATAACCACATGATAAAAAACTGCTTAAATTAGGGGGAGAGGGATAGTAGTTGTTTTGTCGCAAAGGAAATTTCTATTTACAGTATACAGTAACGGTAGAAAAACTCGTTTTGCCATTAAAAAGTTCACCTAATAGTTTTCACTTCACGGTAAGGTTAATTGTATTCTTTTAAAGAACGTTTTTTGTTGAAATAGAATTATTTGATCTCCTAAACAGAAAAGAAAAGCTGTTCTGAGAGAAAACTCTCTAAAGAAAAAAATTAGTAGCAACACGTTTTTTTTTGTTTACCGTTACTGTGAAATTTTACACAAGCTTTATAAAAAGCCTTGAAGAAATAATTTATTTATTGTGAAGAGATCGTATTTATTGTGTTAGTAATAGTGCTAAAATCCCTCCAACCTAAGTCACATACTGAAGTCTGAATATTACTTCTAAAAAAATCTACGTTTCTTGCTCAACCAAACCTTTTCGGAGTGTAACCTTCAACGTAGCTGTAAAACCATATCGGTTACATGTCAGAATAATTTGCAGATATTTCGTAACGAAACTGCGTGACCATGTAGACTGAGGTAATAAATTATCTCAAGCTGCCGCTGATAGCAATCTTCTTCTGGTAGCTGAAATTTCAAAATCTTTTATTTTCTTATGGATTTTAACCACGTTTTAGGAAGATGTTATCTACGCTGAGATGATGAGCTGAAGTGTTCGAGACAATCTGTCTTCCAAACATTAAACACCACTACAGATAATTCCGTAAAACTTCTGAAGCCAAACCTTACGTTGTAGGTAGAGCCACGATTTTATGGCGAAAAGATTTTTGCAACATTTGGTTTCGATGCGTCATGTGCACACCTTTCAGGTCTGCTACATCGTCTATGGTTGGATGATTTTATTCTCACTGGCCTTGGCAAATTACAGACGTACAGTCTCACAATAATCTTATTCCGATTGGTGCAGTCAAATGAGAAACGTGTCTGAACAAAGACACGCTGCCAATAACCTTGAAACAGAACTGTCGATGTGCACGTGAGTCACTGAAACAAAGTGGGGCAAAAATCTTTTCGCGACAAAATCGTGGCCCTAGTCATGGGTGGAGGCGTCAGACCTCTCGCCGGATCGGGTTTTCTCGGGAATCTCCCGTTTGCCCCGCCTATTCATTCCGGCGCTGGTCCATACTTACATCATATCACTCCTCACCAGAGCTAAAGCCCTCGATGTTGAGCGCTGACCAAAACCTCTTCATCCTCGCCTATAGGTGCATTAAAGCGAACGGCGAATCGAACACCGCGCCACTCACGCACACCGACCGCGGGGTATCACGTGACACGCGGGCGGCGAGCAGAACAAAAAAAAAAAATAATAAGTTACTAAGTCCCGGCGGGGAAAGGGGAAGGTCGGTGGAAGGGTTAGTCGACTGGCTTCTAGACCCGCGCCGTGACGTAACTCCCTGCGCCATCACCCCGCCCTCCTGAATGTATCCGAACCCTCTCTCACCATCACGATAGATCGATCCCTCGCAAGCAGGCGAAGCTTTATGGCGTTATAATCGTCGGGAGGAGGCGAAACTCGCCATGTCGCGTAAATTACACACTCGCCGCTCGTCCGGGGCAACCGCTTGTTTTCGTCCGCCTATCGTATACGGGTCGTGTGTGTACGTGCCGGCTGTTTTACGACGCCGTTAAACCCCCTTCCCCCCTCAATCCTACTACCAACGATGCGCAAGCCTCCGTTCCCGCCTTTCACTCCTACCTGCAAACAAAGCTTCTAATTAAGAGCTCTTTTCATTGTCACCGACGACTAATTACGGACGTGTATTAGTGTTCGGAAGAAAGACGTAAGACCTGACGAAGCCGGGCGGTCGGTAGGCGAGGAGGGGGGGAGGACAAGGCTTCTGAAGTGATTGTTTACGATGTAGATAGCGGCCATAAAGTGCGCGGGGCCGATTGGCTCGCAAGGCGAGGACGAGTGCAGACACACGTTTTAAGTCTAGTCTACAATGAACACTAACTTAACACTTCACATACAAACACAAGGGGGCCACACAGCTACTTTACAAATTCACAGTTTGTCAATGAGCATAAAGAAGTGTATCTTTAGCACCTTGCTATGCAGTAATTAAAATAAATAGATCACATAATATTGTTTTATTTTAAATAATTTTACAGTGCTACTAAATAGCTTTAATAATTTCAGTGTAATTTCTTAAACAGTTTAGTTACTATAACGTTGAAGTTACTGTGTGGCACCATTTTGTGGTAAGAACATCATAAACCAAAACACTAGTGCCCAAAGTTCCTAGTGATTGGAAGCTTAGTAATAAAACGAAGAAATTAGTTTCCACATAGTTGGCAAACATGTAGAAAAAAACTAATATTTAAAATTTTAAATAACACTATGGCGTTTTTAAATGTACTATACGATATATTTCTCACAGAATTGTTTTCGATTATATTAACTTTTCCTTTCTTCAAAATAAATTGTTTTCTGTTGCATTCCAAAATCACTTTAGGCAACTGCAGGAATGATTCCTAACTAAAGACCTCTGCCGATTCCTACCCCGTTTTCTGTCCGTTCGAACCAATGATCTTATATTTAAAGACCGTATTGTCGATGAGACGTTAGGTTTAAGGGGGACTGATCCCTGTCAGATTGTTTTTACGGTTTTTCTTTTAAATCAGGGAATAGACACATTGTTTTTACTTTTTTCACGCTGACAAGGCATAGTTTATTGTTTCATTCACGTTTTGGAATCAATTTGGCATTGTTTCTGTAAATGTTGCGGCCTCTGTATTCGCTCCCGTAAATAAAGCAATTTTTCCTTTTCAGCTGTTTCCCGTTGCAAAATAATGAATATATTATGGTTACAGCAATTACAGAAACTCAATAAAGTTTGTATCTATGCCTTGTCGTGACAAAAATTTTGATACATCGACTGGAACAGAAGTTATCGAGAAGAAACTGATAAATCCAAGGTGATAGGGATCAATACCCCTCAACTACCTATTTACGAATCAGTTAAGTCCATAAAATTGAATCTGTACGTATAAGTAATTTAAGTGATAGTAAACACATATTTTTGTAGATCTGCTGCAGGGGCTAGGCCACTCGCAACCCACCAACGAGGTCCTGGTTCGATTCCCATCGGGCTCAGCTCTGATTTATCATGTGGGAATCGTGTCGGACGATGCAGTTGTCCGTCGGGTGTTCTCGGGCATATCCTATTTTCCCTGCCCCTTCATTCCGACGCTACTCCATTCTCACTTCACGTCACCAGTCACCAGCGCTTAAGAAAATCTTGGTGTTGAGTGCGCTACCAAGCTGAGAAACATGGCGCGAACAAGGTTAGGAACTCACATGTTAAATTAAATAAGTGGCTCAGTATCTGTGATGTGAGGGGCCGCGGTAGCCGAAGGGTCAGACCTCTCGCCTCCCACCAAGGCGATCCGGTTTCGATTTCCGGCGGGGTCGGTCCCCGGATTTTCGCAAGTGGGAATCGTGCCGGACGATGCCGCTGATCGGCGGGTTTTCTCTGCTCCATACCTCATGTCAACCCTCGCCAGCGCTAAAGACCTCGATGTTAAGCGCTGACCAAAATCTCTCAATCACTCACTCACACTCAGTACCTACCCGTCCGACGTACAAACATAGGCTATTACTATAGACTGTTCACAATAAAGTCAGAACTGCTTAAATATTTATTTTAGCAGTTTTTCGTTCATCCTCAATGAAAGAAAAATTTTGTAGAAAATCTGCCCTGCAAAATAATTTTGTATTAACCACAAAATAATTTTGTGGTGGCCACAAAATTTTTGTGGTGTGAACCAATTGTTTTTTTTTTTTTTGGTGACCACAAAATAAATTTTGCAGGGTAAATACCTACAAAATATTTTGTAGCTGTCACAAAATATTTTTCCAGTGTTTTATACAGTATAAACGTTTCACCACTCTCAAAACATGACATATTTAGCCTCAATATAACATCGTTGTTTGGTTATCATTAAGTGTTGGAAAGTTCTCAGTTTAAAGTGAACAGCCTATAGTGACTTTTTTGTTCGTCTCAGTGAGGTGCACGTTGTTATACGAATTTCCACGGCGTTTTTAAATTACCCAGAAAATTATATGAACAAATAAGCATTTTCCTCACCAAAACACACCCGAAAAACTCATCTCATAATTATTTCCCTACATTGTTATTTCTGTAGCAATTTTCTCCTCTTCTCAGAGCATCATAGTTCTTATCTGCAGGCGATATATTAAAAAACCGAGCACAGCCGAATACAATTATTTTAACATATCCTTGCTCACGTCTCAGCCAGGTAGGCCCTTAAGTGTTGGTTGACCTTAGTTTTTCTTTACGTTCGAGGCACGGAAATGGGAAGGCAAAAAGTAAGTTATAATATAACACGTCTGTCAAACACCTCATTGCTTCTAGGCGCGAAGGACTAAACTAGCGTGCACTGTCAACGGGACTTCAAGCGATGACCCCTGTAGTTTTATATGTGGAAAGTATGTGGTAAAGTCCAGTGCAGGTTTCTATGATTTCATTTTACGATTACGGTTGATATTTTCTCAGCTACAACAACGTGAAAACATAGTAATCATGTTTTTAATTAGCAGACGGCATTTTTAAAACAACAGGGATATAGTTGGAAGTTCGACTTCCTAGATAAACGCATTAGAAAATAATTGTAATAGTCATACATGGAGAAAATACTTTCCATTCCACGCTACATCACGTCTCGCATGCCGTGTCCACTAAACTCTTAAGGACGTTATGAGCTCGGTAGTACTATAAAGGCGTCCTCGAAAAACATAAAATGCCGCATCGTCATAAACGCTGAACTAGCGTGCTATATTTCTGACGATACATTTTTACTACGAGACTATAAGCGGTGACCACATAATTTGATTGTTAAAAAGTCTGTAACGAAGTTCAGTGCAGATTTATTTCCGAGTTACACATAGGCTACATCCGGTTAGTACACTTTGAATTCAGTGCAGGTTTATATCAAAGTTACACGTACATCCGGTTAGTACACTCTGAATTCAGTGTAGGTTTGTATCCAAGTTACACGTACATCCGGTTAGTACACCTTGAATTCAGTGCAGATTTATATCCGAGTTACACATACATCCGGTTAGTACACTTTGAATTCAGTGCAGGTTCATATCTGAGTTACACGTACATTCGGTTAGTACACTGTGACTTCAGTGCAGGTTTATTAGCGAGTTACACATACATCCAGTTTAGTACACTTTGAATTCAGTGCAGGTTTATATCCAAGTTACACATACATTCGGTTAGTACACTTTGAATTCAGTACAGGTTTATATACGAGTTACACATACATCCGGTTTGTACACTTTGAATTCAGTGCAGGTTTATATACGAGTTACACATGCATCCAGTTAGTACGCTTTGAATTTTGAAGTACGAAAGTCTGTATAAGCAAATTTTTTAGTATTTAAAAACAGTATATTTTTTATGAGCATGGTGTCTTATCAATGAATGACATTTCGTCCTTGGCCGAAGTGTGTTTTCTTTTCGTACGTGGGTAGAATGGGCACATGTGGAATAGTTTCGTAAAAATAAAAAATTTCTAGTACACAGCAACGCATTTGAAGTACGTGGTAGTCAACGCCCTTGAATTCTGAGAAAAACTTCTTCATTTCTAAATATGTCGTACTTCCAGTTACGCCACTGGGAGGGAAGAAGCGCTGAGTCGCGGGGGAGAGGTTGGGGTAAAATGAGTGGAAGGACGAGAGAAAAGTTCTGGCCGAGGGTAGAAAGGGATGTTTATGCACACACGGACCGGACTCTGGCAGACTTCGCAGCATGTTCGCAGAGGTTCTGGCGGCGATCAACAGGTTCAACTCGGTTAGGCGGGGGTGGCAGAGGGTGGAAGTGGGACCGTAACTCACCTCCTCTGCGCCGCCGCTGAAAACTTCGCGTCTTCTTCACACGCAAATTTTCTCTCTCTCTTCCTCCTAGACTTATTTATTTCAGACGCTCCCCTCCCCCACTGCCCTTATTTTTCATGCCACTACAAACCACGAGAACGGCAATGTATGCAGGATCATTTACGCTAAAGCGAGCCCTTGAATGTCCTTCTTTAGGCCTATTTATTTGCAAATAAGATTTTTCCTCACTATGCATAAATTAATTAATTAATCTACTGTCAACCATGGTCCTATGAGCTATAACTTTTCAGTACGACAGTACAAATAAAAATTTAAATGGCGAGCAATCATGTGCATAATAAACTTTCTTTCTTAGATCTATTGTACCTACATTTTTTCTATATCGCATTTTGCTATTACGTTGCACAGCATCATTAAAAACTACAACGTACCAAACTACAAGAAATTGTATGACATGCTTAATAATGAAGAATATTTCGCCTAGCATGTAACCAAAGATATACATTACTTAGTCCTATATCATAAGTTCAAACATTTGGGTCATAAATTGACATCATGCAAGCCAGAACTATATCGTGGCAGAAATACTAAGCGTATAGGGGTTTTATATAAATATCTGCGGTGAAAATATACGTAATGGCAAAAGACAGAACTAAAGAACGGAAGAAATTCACGCGTGATGATAAAATAAAGTACAGTGAGAGTAACTTAGTGTTAACCTTCTCAGTCGTCAACCCCTTTACAATTTCCCTTTCCAAAATAAATATCTTTTTTAAGCCTGTTTATGAGTCAAACATCCCCCCCCCCCTTAGGTTTTGAGTACGTTGAAAGGTTTTATGACACGACATGAAACGTGTATTGATGAACATATATAGCAATACGTTAGAAAAGTAGTTTAGCAACAATTCTCTGTGTTCTGTTGGTTAGCGTACTTTGACCCAAATGTAAGCGAAACGGCTTTTAACTCTCCTCACGCAAAAACCTATATAGTAAATGTTAATATTGTAAATGGTTCATGTGTTTGCGTTATGGCAAATTAGATATTTACAGATGCGTCCCGGAAAAACAAATATAATTTATGTTAATATTGTTAATAGCTCATGTGTTCGTGTTATAAAAATGAAATATATACAGATGCGTCCCGGAAAAACACATATAATTTTTGTTAATATTGTTAATGGTTCATGTGTTTGTGTTAAAAAATCAAATATATCCAGATGCGTCCCGGAAAAACAAATATAATTTATGCTGACATTGTTAATGGTTCATGTGTTTGTGTTATAAAAAATAAAATATATACAGATGCGTCCCGCGAAAACAAATATAATTGATGTTAATATTATTAGTGGTTCATGTGTTTGTGTCAAAAAAAATTAAATTCATACAGATGCGTTCCGTACCTATTATATTTAAATTAACAGCACTCTAACGTAAGGAAATTTCACAAAAAATGTTTTATTCAAGGTACTGCTCCACCGCCGTTTCAAAGTGACGCGCAGGCTTTATGTCCTATTTATATTACACTTCAAGCGATTATCCTATAATTTAAATGGTCGCATTTCTGTAGCAAAGTCCATGCAGGCCTCTGTAGTGGATCCGTTATCAGAAGAGGCACGAATATTTTGCGGATTCATTCTAGGTCAAGTTGAACGTCAAGAACGTATAATTATATGTCACTTATGTGATTGGACCATGGCTATTTTGACACATCATTAACGACTGCAAGCCAGTAATAAACAAGGAAATAATTCGTGGGGACATCACGTTGTTACGAAAGTAACATAGTCATGAACGCAGCCGAGGGCGGATGGGAGGATGTTTTAACATCTCGAGCCCCGAGTATACAAGGCTTGCGAAAAGGCTGCGAGAGAGAGACAGCCGCCGCAAGGAGTGACAAGGTGCAGGGCGTCGCCGACATCGAGCCAGAGGGTCGTCAACGACGTCGAGGGGCAGCTAGCTCCTGTGTCCAGGGCAGAGCCTGGGCAGCGGTCCGTCCCCGGAGTCGAAGCGCGAACCACCCGGGAGAGACGTAAGTTCAGTTTCCAATCTATTTGGCTTTGGGCTTACTGAGTATATAGTGCCGACACAGGCAACACAGATACGTAATCCCTCGCTATTATCCGCTCTAGCAGTGCACTTAAATGTTTGAGACATCCTTGAACTATTCTCATAAAGTTTGCAACACTTCATCCTAGAGTAAATCAGGTAAAGTTTGCAACAACGTGCTACCCTCTTATACGGTTAGAATGAGCAAATGAGAGGTCTTTAGCGCTGGTGAGGGGTGACATGAGGTGAATATGGAGAAGCGCCGGAATGAAGGAGCTGAAGAAATGGAGATCCCCTAGGAACCCCACCGGCCAACGGCATCGTCGGCATGATTCCGACATGCGAAAATCCAGGGACTGACCCCGCCCGGAATCGAGCCCGGATCGCCATGGTGGGTGGAAGGCGATTGGTCTGACCACTATACAGTGAGAAGCCATTGGCTAATCGACTATGACCTAAGAGTGTGTAAGACTAAGAATCCGCGAAAAAAAAACTACCCGTGTCTCTAGCTATCCTATATTACGTTTAGAGATGCAGAAGTAAACAGAATGTTTTTGATTATGTTATAAGGCTTCAAAACAGGACTTATAGTATTAGAGTAGACCTTCGGATTTATAAGTACCATTACCTATATCTTATTCTGAAGTATGTTTAATCTCTTAGACAAACATATTGAAGACATGTTCAATAGTTCGTTAGGAAACCCATATTTCCAATATTTAAAATTCTTTGCAACTGCCAGTTCCTCACTGTTCATTTAAAGCCACGATACTAAAAAAAAATGTGTTTTGCAACAAATTGAGCACTTTTGAAGATCGTATCCAGAATAATAATTTTAAAAAAATACTTGTTACTTTAGACGTTAACATTTGCGTATATAAACATTTGTATAACTTGATGGTTATTTGGGTTGCTTCGTTCGCTCTAAATCTGAATTAGTGAATATTCACTGATTCACCCCCGGAATTTTAACATGTGGGAATCGTGCCGGACAACGCCGTTGGTCGGCGGGTTTTCTTGGGGATCTCCCGTTTCCCCTGCCCATTCATTCCGGCGCTGCTCCATTCTCGCCTCATGTCACCCCTCACCAGCGTTAAAGACCTCGATGTTGAGAGCTGGCCAAAATCTGTCACTCACACTCACTCCATAATTATTAATGTCAGGCATTTGGCCAAGAATATATCATATGCTTTGTATAAGAGACATGTTGATAATGCAATGTGAAAAGTGTTGTGGCTCAAAAACTGAAAATACAACAAATTGGTCTTAAAGTGCCGTAAAACAATTTCACCTCACCTTCGTGTATTAGTAATAATTATCTTCCTGTGAAACAAGCAAGTACATTGTCGCGTACACTCGGATCGATAAAGTTAAGCAGTAATATCCACACAGTTCAACACGTAGATTTTCAAAGGAAAATATCCAAATAAATTTCCCAGTCTCTTTTAATAATGCTACTGCAGAGCCTATTAGAAATCAAGGGCGTAACTGTGCCGCCTCATATACGACGCGAGCGGCGAAAATACTTGCAGGATTTATGGTCCTGATTCTAAACTTACTTTATCTGCGTGCACCTGCCACCATTACAGATTTATCGGGGCCTGGTTCCCCGCCGACTGGGCTGCATACTATCGCCGGCATTAAGCTCAACTGTTTCATTCACGCGATGCCGATCGATCGCGCAATAACAGAAACACCCCGCGTGTGCAACTGCGTGAGCTGCTTGCTTCCGTACGCGGACTTGACGACTTTACGAACGTCGCTGACGTTAACTGACCTAGGTTCACTTACCCCCCCTCTCCGATCACAATTTCCATTCCTACTCCCAACCCATCACCCCACAAACCCGCAGAGAAGACAGCAGTGGCGTCATTTAAGGAAGGCAAGGGGGGAGGGGGGAGGTCGAATGCCACCCCCCCTGGATTTAGAACTTTAAGTGTATAAAATATATTTTTTGTATTTTGTTATTTAAATAATGCTAACTTAAGCACATAAATCTAAAGTTTCATTATTAAAGATTCTAATTTATACATGCTTAATGAATAAAAAAGATGCAACAAGGTCACTGTAGCAAAAAAAAAAATCTTGCTTCCCCCTTCCCCCCAAGAAAAACCTAAATGACGCCCCTGGAAGACAGTATTTCGAGACGACGTGAGGAGTAAAAAAAAGTGTGCATATGTGACCAAATTAGAGTTAATGGACCTGGCGTGTGAGCCGGGTTGTAGCGTGGTACAGACGTATTTTTTTCTGGTATAACGATTAAACATGTTTCCAATGCGTTTATCTACGAAAAGCAGACACACTTCAAACTGTGACCCTATGTTTTTAAAACAGTCGTCCGCTAATTAAAAACGTGATTACCAATCTCCTTAAAAGTACTAAAAAATTACTTGCGTTACTGTAGCCGAGAAAATATCTACCATATTCGTAAAACTAAATCATAGAAACCTGCATTTGACTTTACCACACACGTTTCACAATTATTATAACAGCGGCATTGCTTCAAGTCCAATTTAAAGACATATTCTACGAAAACACTGCACGCTAGTTTAGTCCTTCGCGCCTAGGGGCGATGAGGTGTTTAACCGACGTGTTATATTCGACTTATCGCGCCTTCCCCGTTTCCGTGCATTTAAAAATATCATCAAATTAACTCTTAACAATTACGTCTTTATCGCTGGTGAGGGTGACATGTGAGTATGAAGCAGCTCCGGAATAAAGGCACGGGGAAAACAGGAAATCCCCTAAAAATAAAAAAAACTCCGGCCAAGCGGCATCGTCCAGCACGACTCTCTCATGTGGAAATCCGGGAACAGTCGGGAATGTAACCCGGATCGCCTTGGTGGGAGGCAAGTGCTATAGCTACCGACCCACCGCGGCCTTCTTAAAAAATCGTGACACTACCACCGAATGCGTTACTTAGGTTAATTCTGCTACAGGTTTGAAAGAAAACGTATTTTATTATGGGAGAGGTTAGTGCAGAAAAAAGTTTTGCCACTAGTTGGCTGCTATCACTACTGGATCTAAAGAAACACGAGACCGTAGTAAAATTAAATATAACTCGGCTCGGGAAAGAGAGACGTCGTTTTATTTTATTTAAATAAAATCAACCCAATTCTGTCTTTAAATTGTAACAATAAATGCACAAAAGCTCTGTGATTGGCCAGTTTACTCGTCTTACCGATACCAGCGCTCAAGCGGCATAAATTGTCTCTTACCAAAATTTTAACAATGATCTTTTTAACCTGTCGTAGAATTAACCTTACTCTAGTGTAACCAAAGAAAATTTTACTAGGTTAAATGTTATCCTTGTGTGACATTTTTCAAAATAATGAATTACATTTTATATTCATTATTTGTTGTACAGCCGACAGTATACGCTAGTGCATTCAAAGCTTATGTAGGTTTTTTTTTTATATATTTTTTTATGTAAAGATTCGAGACAAAACAATTTGTAATATGCCATTTAGTAACATGTACAGAATCAAATAAAATCATCTAGTAGCTAGAATAGTTTTATATAAATTAATTGTGTTTAGCAATTGTTAAATGCTGCTAACATCCTACCCTCAACCTCACGTCAAAAATATGTTTACCAGTCACTATTAACGTCGTATTTAAAATTGCAAGTTAATATCTTAAAGTTAATAGTATCTTAGGTCTAACTTTTTTCCGCTGGAACAGTGGACCGCGGTAAGTGCTGGATGGGAACGCGCATCAAAAACCGTGTCGCCTCATTGCGCACAGCATTGAACTGAATTGCTGTGAATTCATAGTACTCGTTCTTTAAGATATGGCGCTATAATTAAATTTGAGGAAAGTATTTAGTCCAACGCAGGCTTCTGTTATTTCAGTTTTAAGAATAAGGTTGGTATATTTCCAGAGATCCGTTTTGAAATGTTGTTTAAGTCATTTTGAGGCATCCGAAAAAAAAAAAAAAAAACAAGTTTATAATACGCATGTCGTGGTTGTAAAAACATATAATTGCCGTAAACTGGGTATACTTTGCACCAGTATGTGTAACTTCGCACCACCAAAAAATATTTTTTCTATTCTGACAGTTGAAAGACAAGTGATTGTATTCGATGGTATGAAAGTATAATTTTTTTTAAATACCCAGTCGTAATATTTCTTTATCTCACCAAACGACCTAGAAAAAAAATTTTTTGGTGGTGCAAAGTTACCCAGTCTGGTGCAAAGCTTACCCACTTTACGGTACGTATGGATGTTGAGGACACTTGTTACAGTTTCGCAAGAAAACAGTTAATTCAATACGGTTCATTTGACAGAGGGAACATACTCTTAATAACATGGTATAATCCATGCTATTATTACTTAACAACAGGACACAATAAGGGCGAAAATGACATGCGTATCAAGTGCCCCATCACCGCTATGCACGAAGGTCAGGACTAGCGTGCAGACTTTCCATCGCGCTACGTGAAGTATGGAAATTTTAGAGACAAGTTTGCTGCACTCGATTAACAATAAAAGGTTACTCTATAGCCCCGTTTAAGTTAAAAGTCAGTAAAGATAACATTTTTCGAAACTGAAAACTACAATCAAAAATATCGTTTTAATGTTTAGGCTCCGCAGTCTCTTTGCCCTTACGTAGATAGGAGAGAGCTTAGATAGATGAGGTATACAGGATGTTGCAGAAATACATGTAAATATTTCAAGGAAATAGTCCTTACCTCTGAAGGAATAAAAACAGTATATGGACATAGGATTACCTCGTATCCTTGTGTAATACGAAAACGTATACAGTGCATATTCTTGTGGATGGATCATCTGTGAGATGCTACGCGTTTTCTCATAACAGACGTGTCGTGCCAACCTTACAATATGACGCAGCGCATTCTTCTTTGTAGTATCGAGACGACATTCTTCGACAACATGATCCATCCCGAAGGGCCATAAATAAACAGTTCTTATCTAGGTAGGCTGCGTTGGTGTATGTGAGGCACAAAAGCGATGGAGCGTTAAGAGTGACGTCGACCGGCGTATGTAATGCAATATCGCCTCTACACACAAACCCAGCAAATGTCGGGCAGAACTTTGCTATTATTCATTTTCCTGTGGGACTTAAAGCGGTAACCGTATTATTTCATTTGCGATTCTTACGATTCAAATTCCAGCGCTTATTTTTATTATTCGGATTTTTGAATCCGTTTGGAATTTTCCTAGATGCAGCAGTTTAAAAAAGCTGTTTTAAGCCATTTTGAGAGTCTTGGAAATCGTGTTTCCAATAAGCGATCCTAATTTTAAACTGATAGAAACGTTGTTTGAAATGTGTTTTCTTTTCATGTACAAACTTTAACGCGCGTTGAGATGTTTCTTACGATTACTTGTAACTCGCTGTCAATGCGTTTCAAGCGCTGTTAGGTAGGAACCTTAAGTCCTCCAATATTTCCCTGAAATATTGACGTATAAGTTTGCAGCAGTTTACACAAGTGACATGTGTGTCTTTTAACGGCAGCACAGAAAAACCTTTTTTCAAATGGAGTTAACTCTTATTCGGAAGAATTACACTTAGTTTACTTAGGGGCGACATTTCAGGTTTTTCTAGAGGGGGGAAGGGGGCAAGACTCTGTTTTCCGGCGACAGTGACCTTGTTGCATCTTTTTTATTAATTAGGCATGTATAAATTAGATGCTTTAATAATAAAACTTCAGTTTTATGTGCTTAAGTTAGCATTATTTAAATTTAAATATACAAATAATATATTTATACACATAAAATTCTAAATCCAGGGGGGGGGGCATTTGCCCCCCCCCCCTTGTGGCCCCAAATGACGCCCCTGAGTTTACTCCCATGAATAACACAACGTATAGCTTACATATAGATTTTAAAATTTTGATCCTAATGAAACTGAAGAACATATGACAGTTGGGTGCTAGAATTTGTTTCACACATAATTATTTTACTTCTCTGCAATTCCCTACGATTGTGTATGTTCATTTTTCGCGTTTTTTTATAAAGGACACTAGAAAAAATAGAGACAGATAATTCCGGAAGACGGTTTATCAAAATGGGTAATAACAGCCACCATTACTATCATAATTAAACTCGCATCGGAAACTGTTAACTACTCCAGAATAGTTATTTTGTGTTATTATATTTTTGAAATGGTATCATTAACAGCACTTCCGTCTTCCTGCCATTTACCTGACCATGAGTCTACTTACGCACAGAATTAAAATTACATTATGAATAAAAAAGGCACACGGGTTCAAGGCTAAACCTGGTTTCAACCCCAGCTGTGTGGCTGCGATAGATAAAAGAGATCACACAGTTGCATAACGTTTGTGATATTGTTAGAACAGAACTGTCGCATTTGCTGCACACGTGAGTGCCTAGTCGTAACCTAGTTCCTCTCAATCATATAAAATATGTTGTCGTAATGATATGTCGAAAGTTTATGGATGATGTAGAATAACAAAAGAAGGAAAATGAAATGGTAAGTAGTAGGAGGGAAATGTATCAGTTAAAGTGTTTCTAGTATAAATGTAAGGAAAGACGCGGATGTTCAAACTGAATTTAGTGTTTCAAAGATGGAAATTATTTCCTGATATAAAATGTTATTTGAAAAATATTTTTGCTGGTTCCGTAATGTGTGTGGCATATGTTTCCTTTGTGATATAAATTAAAACTTTTTTGGTATTTTCTCTCATAAGCCAAGGAAAAATAAAGAAAGTAAAAATATTTAAATAATGTTGTTTACCAAATTCACCGTCCCTTAATTAATGAGAACAAGTTAAATATATAACAGAAAGTATTTTAACGTTTTATGCGGTTGCCTACCCGCGCATTGCTTAAAATGCTTCTTAGTATGTATGGAGAAAATATTTTATGGCAAAACTATCAAACTCTCGTTAGTATGCTTACCTTCGAAAACCAAATTACAACAGAGCCATGCAATGAACTTTGCTGCGTAATCGAAACCAATAACTATTCAAGGATGCACGTTGATTCATTGGCTTGCGCATAACGGCTATGTGACACTTGCACGTGCCACGTTCGCCCATATAGCCTCCTTTCGTCTGGATCTCAGACACGGGTAAATCCTCCAGGTGAGCGAGCACCTTACTGAACACAAGTAAGATTTCTTTGCCTCAAGCGAATAGATTTTCAATTAATAGAAACTGCAATTGTAATCAAGGACAAGTCTTTTTAAGACGAAAAATTACAAAATGACCTGCAGAGGAATAAATTAGACTAGAAAGTCGTAAAATATATAGCAACCACACATTAAAAAACGTTATCTTTTCAACAAAGAAAAGAATTCTTTGACGATATTTTGCTTGTGGATGGTAAAGAAATATTTCCTTCCAGGGAGGAGTAATTTGAAAAATTAATGTATGGTAGCTGTTTATTTTTCGTTATCAATTTTTCTTTGGAAATAATATCAGTTTCTTTACAGCAAATATAATATTTCATAATATTATTTTTAATTATATTGATTGCGATGAAAATACAACTAACTTCACCATAAATAACTAACTATTAAGCTGTCTTGACAATAGCACAATTTTTGTTATTATTATTTGTAACCTTTAATCAGAAATCTTCTTTGAGACAAAGTTACTTTGAAGTGGCTCATCTTAAAACAAAACTTTTTCTTTGCAGCAACAAACATTTTGCAGTGGCGAAGAATTTTTTCTAGGGTGTAATGACGTTAAAATGTTGACAATGTACTGGTATAGAAGTTGCAGGAATATATAAGATTTAGTCTATAATCTTTGGCAGCCGGGCTCTTTTCCCTGCCGCTAGATCGTGTCTTCGTCGTCAATGCTTCTATTACTCAACGCTAGAGAGCATGTCTGCCGTCTCCGTTGTATAAATCAACTGCGCCCTTCATCTTCAGCTGTTGGTTGCTGAGATAGTTCTCTGGCTGCCCGCTAGAATGCTTGCTGCCGTAATATATAGCGACAGTGGCGACCGAAGTGGCAAGTTAAAGAACTCGCTGAAAACCGCGTGGAAAAATTAACCTTGATATAGGACGTTCAGGGTAAAGTGAGCAGATTCAGCCTTTGAAAAAAATCACTGGCAGTTACTGCATACAATCTAACTTTTATGATAGTTACCTCACTTCTTGTATGGTTGGCAGCGAATTGCCGAATGTACTGCCATGTATTTTCCTATTTGAACACAATAATACTGAAATAAAATCAACTGAATTCGACGTATTTGTGTTGCAAATGTTAATAATTTTTCATCAAACTACAGAGTCCTACTAACGGCACAATTTATCTTATACGCGCACACATCAAGTGACGTGCCCAAAGAGGTCAGACATTTCCCGTCGTTAGCCGTTACGCGCGGAAAAATACGTATTGACTGAAACTAGAAATTTGGCAGGGCTTTTTGATTGCTCACTCTATCCCGAACTGCCTATAGGCGAGTTATAAACATATACATTTCCAATAATTTGAACATAGCTGAATTACGTAACAAACCTAAGAGCTAATTGTTGTCATTGGCCAGTTTAGTCATAAGAGTAAATGTGGAGACACGTGCTTTATGCGAATATACTGGCAACGGGAAAGCAGAGCCGAAAATAATTAACATATAACGGCGTGAATAACTCATTTCATTCAGCAATGATTTTTAGTTGGGAGCTAAATTGGGTTTCCTCGGAGATCTCCCGTTTCCCCCGCCCGTTTATTCCGGTGCTGCTGTATAGACTCACATCATGTCACCCGTCACCAGCGTTAAAGACCTCGATGTTGAGCGCTGACCAAAAATCTCTCACTCTCACTTTGTCATGAAACGAAAATTTGCGAGTTCACAGAAATAGTTCTTACGAACCGATTATTGTCTCTAAGCTGATATGATATGCCATTGTAATGCCGAATAAAAATATTTATCTTGACACTGAAATACCAGTCACATCGAAATAGGAAATAGTTTGAAAGGAGATTAACACAGGAAGTTTCATATTCTCAGCGATGTCTTCGTGCACAGACTGAGGTGTCGTAGCGGTAATAGTCTACTTTAGACTCGCATCCGGGACGATTTGCTTTCGATTCCCGACTCTAACTATCCTGATTTCAATTGTCTATAGTATCATGACAGTTCCTGATCTCGTGTAAAGTGCTACGTAATCGTATTTTTTATATCTCTCTGTCGATAAGTTGTAAATCCCAATAAAAATATTAATGCATCAGAAATTTTTAACAAACAGTAAAAAAACGAGCGTTTGTATGACAACATATATATTTAAACATTTATATTAAAATTAAAAAGAAATCACAATGAAAATACAGTTCTTCATATCGGTTGTACATTAAATAACAGTCAATAAAAAACGATAGGAAGTCCAATTTATGACTTGATTTCGATAGCATTTCAAAGATGTGATTTCAAACATAAAATTGATGTTGAATAAATTTTTGTACAGGCCTTAGTATACAGACACGTACCCTCCAAATAATTAATCAAGAGAAAATCTAGTTAAAATAAACCCCCTCGATTCTGCTAGTACGAAAAAATATATTACGTTTCGTTATGACGTAGCATTAGTCCCCAAGGTAATATTAACCATATTTAGTAAGCCCTATAAATACAGCGTAATTACAGCTTCTGTTTTAAAATGGAAAGTGCTGCTGCATCTGCAATATTTACACGAATAGGTAACGACTAAACGTTTAGTAAAATATCTGTCAGTACTGTATATAGGCTATTGTAAGTGAAGGTTACAGATGACAAAATCTTAGGTATTATCAGCTTCTTCGATTTTTAATAGTTGGTTTTTATTCCGTCTAATATTTCGTGGGAAATTCAGAAAAATATTTAACATTTATCACCACTCGCCTCCTACCAGGGCGATCCGGGTTCGTTTCCCCGTGGGATCACTATTGAATTTTGCATGTAATATACTTGACGGACATCTTCGTTGGCGGCCGAATTTTTTCCCTTATGCCCCCACTTCAACGCCCAAGCATACCCACTTCGTATCAGCACTCAAAATTTTTTTAAACAGTGGCCTGGAATCAGTAACCGATTATAATAAAATTTACAAAAAAAAATAGGCCTATAGCTATTTAGGGCTATGTTTTACAAACATTTGGGAAGTATTTGTAAAACCATATTTGTAATACAACAGTTAACATATTTCACGTTTAACATTCATAGTTCATGAAACATACAAAATGAAGAAATATCTTCGGGTTTATACCAATATTCCATTATTCTTGCTTGTTCATATAAATTTTAAACATCCCATGAATCTGTTAAAATAACTTTTGTAATTTATTTGTAATGACTGTAGCATACGTTTTTCAAAACACGATTGTAAAAATACAATACCTCTTTAACTCTCAGCACTGTCGTATGATGCGGTTCAATGTTGTGCAATAATTTTTCTGAAATGTAACACACACACAAATAAAACACGTCAGAATTTCAATTGAATTTTTTTACCTAAAGAATTTTACTCTCTGTAGGAACGTTTATAAGAAGAATTTTGAAATGTATAAATTGCGTACTTCACCCGCGATTGAATCCGTATGGTGCGTAGTTAATGAGTCAAATTAAGACACAAAAACCATACGTAACACACAGACCTTACAGGAAAGTAGGCATTGATATTTTCAGAAAAGTTCTAGAAGGCACAATATGAAACGGTTAACGTTTGTATTGTAGCCAAAATGAAATATTTAATTCTTGTTTAGGCCTATTACATTCTCCATACAAGCTGCTAAACTATTTTAATAATACTTCTTATTTTCCAGTATTCAGTTTCTTACTAACTTATAGCGTTTAAAAAAAGGAGACATGGATTAATTTATTTTTAAAATATTATTCACTTGAGTCTAGCTATTTTGTTAAATATCGGAAGCTGAGTGAAATTATTTTCGAATTATTTGAGCTAATTAAAATATTTTGAAGAAATATTTTCGACAAATTAAATCTTAATGTACCCATACATATATCGTATATGACACACGGCAGAAAATTTTAGTAGAGGTAAGAAAATTAAAGAGTGTTTTCTTCAGGGAGATTAAAAATATAGTCTAACAGATTTCATCTTGTTAAGGCTTGGGGAAAGTGAAAATGAAATATACTTAGGTCTATGTTGTAAAACGGCGTTTGAACTTCACTAAAAAAATGTTACATGAATTAGCAGACAAAACAGTACAGGAGATAATGTTTAATGCTAAACCACACTTATGACGTACATTTTAGCGGGAATGAGTAACAGATGTAATTAACAAACGTAATTTATCATCCTTACCACCTGTATATAATTTTTTACGGCAACGCTTTGTTTCTTATGCTAGCCGCTGTAAGCATATGCTATCGAGATTACACACGAAAGATAATACAAGTTGTCGGTACAGAATATCTCAAGATGTGCGTATTGTTTAATTTGGCTTACATGACGGTCATCCAGCGAAACAAAACTCTGCGATAGTCGGTTTAAAAATCATGCAGTCATAACGCTTATATTTTTTTTCTCGGTAGTTACGCTAAGACCCTAAAGGCACATCAGTAGAGTGTATTTTAAAAACTTAAGTTTTGATCTTCGTAAAAACGTCTATAAATGTAAATTGACACACTCTAAAACAGCTTTGTAAAAATTATGAGAAATTTCTTTGTATGTATATACATACATATATATATATATATATGTGTGTGTGTGTGTGTGTGTGTGTGTGTGTGTGTGCGCGCGCGTATGCAAATGTCATACGTCTAAAATTACTTCTTTGTAAAATTACAAGGATTTTCTTTGTATAGAAAACGTAAGGAAAACTTTGCAGTCTACCAAAATTACGGGTATGCCGAAAATTATATACTTATACAAAAATCACATCCTTGGGTATTCATATAGCTGAAATAAAGTGAATATTTTAATTAATATCATGCTGCAAAATTAAAACCGTGAAGTGTATGAACTGTAAATTAATTATACACAAAAAAAAAAAAACATCACACAGCATGTAAGTAAAAATGGTCTTGGCGAGGGAGTTTCGATCTCTAAAACGTACAGACCTACGGTTCGAGAGGCACAAGGTTCGATTTCCAGGTCCGGCTGGGAGTAAATTTGTGTTCGTCTTCCTCCCAAACAACTATCTCACTACAAATTGTTCAGGGCTACAAGGATTGTCTAAAAGTGGGGAGTGTTCAGCGAAGTGTAGGTAAACCTTGCCACTGTACCAAACGTCTAATTTAAAAAATGAAAATAAAATAAAAATACAGTGGTAAGGGGCGCGAAATGCAAGGATTCAAGTTAGAATCCTAGGGTATCCAAAATTATTTTTTTTAAATAATTGCACGTGAAAATTATTTGTTCGACTGATATTTGATAAGTAAGTTCATTTTCATCATCAGAATATTTTGTTTAATTTTTCCGAATTACAAGAACAAATACGAGGCTATACCTTGCAATTTCACAGTCATATGCTTTGTATTTTTGCAAGAAGGTCTTATAAAGAATTTCTTTGGCAACTGAGTACCCAAGGTTTTTTCCTTGTGAAAGTTTTTATTTTAGAATGCCGCGTGATACTCCTTTTCATAAAATTAGAATTACAAAATATATTACAAATAACATTATTTAATTAAATCTCTCTTTTCTCTTTGGGACTCTTTAGGCAATAGTACTAGAGCAATCTACCTCATTACTTTCCAAGTGGTCTGTACAAGTGTTATCGTATACATTAAATTAATATTTTTCTTTCTCTCTGTAGTGCAATCAACTATCATAACTTTTTTAGTTTCTGAATTAACCAATATTATTTGGTAAGTTATAATCAGATGATAGAAATACGATACATTACACAATTTTCTATTTGTGATTTAATTTTGTGATAAATTGTATGTAAATTATCGTGTCAGCTGATAACAGTACTTCCAAATTTTTTAACTGCATATGATCTTACAAAGTATTAAATAAGCTATAAAAAGCATATATTTATTTTTCAAATAGCATTATTTATTACTGTGTGATAATTTATAAATGTAGGCCTAAACATGTACGCCTATTACTAAAAAAAATTAAGAATATTTTTCAAACAAATTTTATTTTTGTGGAATTGTCATTAACTTATATATTTCCATATATTTCCTAATGTAACACAGGAAAAATCTCGCTGCAAAATCTATTACTGCGCGAAAGAGACTTGAAGTACTTAACGTTTTTATCGTACGTTGGTACTGAATACGTTGGAAGAAATTTTTATGCAATGAAGACGTTGCACGAAAACCAAACCTACTATGCGAATATTTTATTAAAACTAAAATTATCTCGTTATAAAACATGGAGTTTCTTTTTGTTTTTAGTTTAAGAATGCATTTTAGCCTAAACGCATGGTTTTAATTTTTTTTATTCAGTGCATAAAACGGTTCCATAACTGTTAAAATGAAGCCCAAGCAAATACTATGCGCGAATATCTAAGTTATTTGGTACAGCAGCTTTGGTATAGTTATTCTGCATTAGTTTCATATTATTATATTAACACACACAGCGTCGCCAATATCAAAATTAACAACGCCACATTTTCGTTAGCAAATTCTGAAATGTATTTCCCCGACTGCAACGAACAGCTGACAAACATGTTATAATAAATAAAATAAAAAATAAAATAAAACAAACTATCGCTTGTATTTTGAACGTATTTTTATTTTGGGGTCAGCTACTTTAAGTTCGAGTAGTTGTTTGAATGATTAAAGCATTAAAACAAAGCTATGAACAGGCTTAATTCGTCAAGGAGGTACATTTAGGCCTACGTACATTAGACTTATTAAGTCCACGTTAAGCTCCCCGGGGCATGTTAAGTTTAATCTCGAAATAGCACTTCTTGTTAATCTGTTTGTGAATTTGTTCAGTTCAAAATTTATTACTTTTTATTTGTTATTAAATAAGAGTACATTCAGAATTTTTTTTACTGACGTGGTGCTCTGAGTGTGATTTGATATTATAAAACGGGAAAAGAAAACACATTACAGATCTGTCGCAAAAAATTACAAAATGTGGGACCATGTTTTAAATAAAACCTAAGTAGTAAGTATTTTAGTATGTATCGATTAGGACGCTATTGATTATTTCGTATTCTGTATGTGTCGTACTGCATTAAAAATGTTGATTTAACAAATACGTCATCGTTTTAGTATTAAATATGGCTACCTGGCCATTTAGTTAACTGGTATTGTCAATTGTAAGACGGGTTATGTTACTAAAATATTGTAGTAACAGAAATTTTTTTTTTTCCCAGGGTAGGATTTAGTCGTTTCTCGCTCTTAGATTTTAAAAAATGAACTGGTTTCCGTGGGTTCTCCAGTGAAACAATAGGTACGTCAGATATCAACGGTTCGTGGTTCGAGTCGGGTCGTCCAGCGTGGGTGTCTTCGCTCGAAAGTCGTTTCCTCAAGACGTGCTGGACGAAAAGAGGCGAGGCCGGTAAATAATAATGGTAAGAGGGAAAAGAGAGGTAGGTTTGCACGACGGGACCAGGTTATCGATCTTCGGCGAGACTATGAGCACACCGGACAGCGTCGGCTTCCAGTGAAGAGGCAGGCATCCCAGGAGGAACCTGTTCTTCGGCGGTCCTCTCTCGCCCGGGACCGCGTTAACGCGGGGACGGTTAACGTAAATATACGTATCTCGCGGAGGGTGGGCGGACAAGGAATAGGCGGAGGGGAGGGCGGCACGATTATGGCTGCCTTCCCCCCGCGGGTAGGACAGGAGGCCCATTATAAAACAACGAAGGGCAAACAGCTGATTGAGATCGGGACAAGGACACTCACGTGCCAAAAAAACGTGTACCGCGTGTTTGGTTGCGAGACGTCTGGTCCATGAGTTTTCCCTGCACACTAAAACAAAAATCGTACTTTTACAAGAAAAATCTTGTAAACAAATGCCAGAACATTATTCTAGCTAGAAGCCTGTCGCAGGCCATTTAAAGTTTTCTAAATTTTCCAAATTCCTGTGAAGACTAGTGGGATATACTTTTATGAGCGGAATGTTTTAATGAGGGGTGGGGGGAGGCATAACCTTTGACAGCCTGTCATAATTTACAAAATATTTTGTACTTTTCCTAAAATATTTCTTGGAAACTGGTTGCCAAAAATTTATTTGTGACATGTCAAACAATTGTTGTAAAATGTACAAGAATTTCACTGTAGATGTACAATTAAATATAAAATCATGTTTGTATATATGCAGACATGTTTGTTTATTAACAAGAATTTTCGTGTGAGGTTTATAATATTTTTGTAAACTTACAAAAAGATTTTTTAGAAACTAATTTCCGAAGGATTTTTTTGTACACGTACATGTAGATTTTTCTACTGTTAACGCTTGCATGGCGAATGGCAAACGCGGGACTGAAATACGTTTCAAAATTTAACTAAGGTAACTCGAGAGAAGATGCTGGCTGGGATAAAATCCCAGTCATAAAGGTTTTTCACGTTACAAAATCAATATTAAAACTTTTTTTAGTTTACATACATCTAGCTCATTACTGACCTATACAAATGTCCACCAAATATAGTATTAGCTTCTATCGTAATAATTTTTTCCAAATTTATTTACATATTAAGGCTTAAAAATTCCTACAGCGGAGTTGCCTTACTATTAATATTAAACCTTACTTATAGAGGAAAACCAAATTCTAAGTAATGTTAAACAAACGCGATTACTATAAAAATTTATATTCTTGTAAGAACGACGCTCAATTTTTTTCTTACAAGACAGTAACATAGTATCTTGTACATATATATTTAAATTAATTAAATAGGATGGAACGGTACCTCACTCCGAAAGCAGACTAATAATTTGGAGCTCGTACACAGTAAAAAAATATATATATATACTTTAACAAAAAGGTTTTTTGAAAAACCAGTTTCATAAAAGCTTTTTTGTAACACTACAAAAGTGTTTTGTATAATTTCCAAAAAAAAATGTTACTTATTTCTTTGTATATTTACAAACATTTCTGTAAATCTACAAACAAATTTTGTATATTTACAACTAATATTTAGTTTATTTTACAACAATTGTTTGTAGTGTTTCAAATTTTTTTAATAACTAGTTTCCCAATTTTTTTTGTAAAAGTACAACATGTTTTGTAAAATGTGACAGGTCTCCTAGGTTTATTTTGTTTCAAATCTAAAAATACGCTCAATAAAATTTATTTTACTAGTTTCCGAAAGTGTTCACAATATTTGTAACCACTTTACAAGGTTTCAGACATCTTACTTTTATTACCTGACTGATAGTGTTCTGATATTATGTTACAAGATTTTCCTTGCAAATGTTCAATTTATATATGCTGTGTAGGTACCCACCTGCTCTGACGGGTGACATGAAATTACGTCCTACAGTGGAGAAGCGACGGAATACAAAGGACAGGGGAAAATGGACTACCCGCCGGGAATCGAACAGGATCGAATAGGTAAGGAGGCGAGCACTCTAACCACTTCACCAACGCACACTCTATACAGAATTGTTGAGTGCCGTGATTAAAATATAAGCTCTTGGTTTTTTTTAAATGAATACTAAACACAACAAAACAATTTTATTGCTGCAAAAATTATGTGGGGTCTTTATTTACTAAATATTTAGAGTTGCCACACTCTAAAAGCATAAAAAAATTAAAACCTTGTGCGTAGCTATGTTACGAACCTCGGATAAACTCCTAAAATAAGTTACTAAGACGGATGGAGATAGAAGTGCGTGTAGACCTGCTGTCGCTTAATATTAATAGTGCCAATCATTGGATATTGATAATAACTTTTGGCAGACTTTCCAAATTTTTTGTTTTCAAATATGGTGAGTAAAGAAACACTATTTAAATTTTTGAAGAATTGTGAAGAATGAACAGTTGCTTGTAACAGCAAAGAAAAACGAAAGGAATTAATTTTATTTGTATATCTATCATAGGTTAATTTGCTAATTCGAGGAATGTTATTTCTTCTTGTCATATTATTTCAACAATTTTATGAGTAGCAAATACACCATTAAAAACAGAACAATTGTGGCACCACACTGAAATGTTTTCTCAAATAGTCTAGAAAATAAAAAATATCTTGAATGTTGTGAGAAATTTTTTCCAGGTAGTAGGAGAACCCCAAAGTTGCAGATAAGGCCCATTTATGCGAAGGTTTATTTTGACATATTTATATTCATTCTGATATCATTTGACATAAATATGACATGTAATTATATTACTCACGTTTCATATTACCGATGATATATTTATGTCTGCACATGACACATTTTTACAACAGATATTAATGAGCCCTAATTTTTTCACAGTTAAGAAAATTACTTTAATAAAAATATCAATCTTAGAATAACATTTTTCCCATAAGTTGCTAAAGAAACTCAAAAATATTGCAATAATGGGCAAAGTATTTTCCAAAAAATATATTTGCAAATGACTGTTGTAAAATTAGGTAAACTTTTCGCCAATGATGTTAATAGGGCCTGTGTCTGACAAAAATATTTTAAAAGTGTAAAAACATGAAAACATTTGTTGCAGCTAGAAAATATTTCTTCAGCATGATTTTAATTTCAAACTTAATTGTAAAACTTTTCAAAATAAAATTTTGACACTTTTATAAAAACTTGCTTTGGAAAATAGTTAGACCCTACCAAAATTGTTTTAGTAACATTTACAACACTAGGATATTTTCAGATACTGCAACAACTGAGCGCCTATATTTCCTGGCGAATATCGTTTTTAAAATAGTTGCACTTAAAAGTTTCGGAAAATTATTATTTTTTTTTTCATAAAATATACAAACCGCAATGAAAACAAAAGCAATGCATTTCCGTACGATTTTAACTACATATATTTATTCAAAGACTATTATAAAAGTACGTATGCCTATTCCACGCCACTTTTGTAGAAGTTTTTCTGTTTTCCTGTAGCGTAGTAAAACACTTTTCTCGCCAATTTAATTTCGAAAGAAATCAATAGGTTTTCGACCAGGTGGTATAGGCATTTATAATTTTAGTGTCACGTCGCACATAGTTAAAAAAAAAAACTTTCGTTGCCACAGCAAAAGTTAGGTTAAGTACGAACTACTGCAAAGTGACTTTGCTGCAAAGGTATTTATCTTGCGGTAGCAAAATCTTGGCTCACAGCAAATCTAATGTGTAAAATTTATGGATTGTATCACATTTTATCTTTAAAAAGTTTTCTTGGAAAATAATATAACTATCTTTCAGTAATAGTAATAATAAATTTCACAACATAAAGCTTGTGTTAAAAAAAACTAAACTATGTTCACTACAAAGATTTGAAATAAGTTATCTTAACAATAACACAATTATTGCTAGCATTGACAATTTTTACAGGAAAGTAATTTTGAGGTGGCACGTAACTAAACAAACATTTTACTGTGGCAACGAGTATACTTACTGTGTAGCATGTTTAAAAAATTGCGTTTACCCACGTCCCGATACTACTTTGTTTTCACAGGCCAAGTTTTTATGGTGTACCAGACGTCATTTAACCTACTTTATACAAACTCTGCTTAGCACAAACGTGATTATACACGGGTCAGATCAGATAAAATATCGACAGAATGTTTGGTCGACGTAGAATGGAAAGATACAAGTCCAGAGAACCGTTGTGCCGTAAGAGAGGCTTGTATCAGTATGTCCATACCGACACAGGTATATTACACAGACTTTAACCGGTAACAAAAAAAAAGTACCCCCATTAATCAAATCTTGCACCAGTTAACATGCGGGCACACGGTATGCCGATAACGGGAACAATACATTCACTTGTTACGTGGATTAAGGCACTATACTTTCACTACTTTTTTTTTTTTTTTAACTTTTTTTTAGATGTACCTACGAGATTTTCATGGAACTCAACTGTAAAGAGTTTAATTGTGAAAGATAATCTTTGATTCCACAACTACTCATAGCATTCAACTATAACAAATAAAACTTTATTTACTGTAAAGAAATATATACAGTTACCAGTCTCAAATTAAGTGCGCCTATGGACACAATATAAGCGGTTCGGGATAAAGTGAGCACTTTTGAAACGTACTTACTTTTTATTTTCAAATAATTTATACTTTTCTGCCACTTTCCAATATAAATAAAGCTATCTACGTAACAATCAATGTGTAGGCCTATAGATTGTACTGTATACTTAGAATTTTACGTCTAAGGGTACAATATGTAATAACTTACGTTAAAATTTTTATTCTAGACAAGATTTCCTTCAAAATGTTCATTTTATCGCGAATCACATACATATATTAAAACCGCAGAGAATACATGCTCACTGCTGTGTCCCTAGGAAACGCTTACTCAAGACATACTTTATAAAGTAGGCCTATACATGAAAAAACTTGAATAAACTTCCGTTTGCGTATTTAAAAATTAGGAGGAATATTTAGTATTCTTTTCGAAAACGACCGAGTAATTAATACAATGCGTAGGTCCTAAATCTAAAATGTCGTTTCTCCTACTTACAAATCCTCATTTATTCTTTCTTATAAAATACAATTTATTCTTTTTCTCACATAAAAAACAATAAGTATTATTTTAGACGTCGACCGATTAATGTAAAATTAAGAGTAAAATGTCGTTCCTCTTACTTGCAAATCCTCTTTTATTTTCCATCTATCTGAAAGGTTATTTATTGTGTTTTTCGTCATAACTTATAACATCCTAAAGTCTAGGCGTAAAAGTTTTATAAAAATTACGTTTTGAAACAATTCCGAGCCAGTTTATTACCTAACATTATGTGACGAGACCGTTTTTAAACTTATTTATTGCAGAATTGTTGCATTGTAATATACCAAACAGCAAAAATAATTATGAACTGGTTTCTTGCTTATAAAAGGTGTAGGCCTAAATAAATATCGAAAACAAACACGCAGTTTTATTGACAACAAACATCTAAAAATATAGAAACATGTAACCCTAGGCTATAAAATGGTAAGATTATTATTAAAATAATTTAACAGCTAAATTTATTATTATAGACAATAATCAGCTTTTAGACAACTACTATTTGATGGCAATAGCCACACGGAAAGAAATATTTTGTGGCAGCTACAAAATATTTTGTAGGTATTTAACCTGCAAAATATATTTTGTGATCACCACGAAAACATTTTGGTGACCCCACTAAAATATTGTGGCCACCACAAAATTATTTTGTTGTTTCTACAAAATTATTTTGCAGGGAAAACTTCCTACAAAATTTTTCTTTCAGTGCATATATACTAATGTTTATCCTAAATTACATGGTCAGTACAATCAATAAGTAAACCTATAGGCCTACCAAATATTTTATAAGCGCAAGTTTCTTAACAGTAATTATATATTTTGTTTTCATATAATTATAAACTTCAATTACTAACGATTTATGATTTTATACTTTCTTTTTTTAAATGAAGGCGGCGCTGACATCTGAAATAGCCTATAAATTATGTAATGTCAATATTTACGTACAAAGTAATATTATTATGATACAAACGTGTTTCAAATATTACTCTGCACCTTTTGAATAACATTAATAGGCCTACATTTTGAAGAATTCTTATGCCGTAAAACATTTTGCAGCTAGGCGAACAAAACAGTACGAAATATTACTAGAATGCTGTTACACTAATGAGCGATAATAATGTGTAATATACATGTAAAACAAACTGTTACCGTAATTTTTTTTATTTATTAAAAATAAATTTGTGTTGTATAAATTTATAGTTTTGCGCTGAAGTACCTTCCAAAAATTTCCCAACATGAAAATAATTTTAAAAAAATACCTTATCCATATGGATATTAATCTTATAAATAATTCACTGATCTCCGATGTAGTGACGTTACGCCGTACACTGCATGCGACGTACGTTTTTTGTATCGGTGAAGGGGACATGGTTAAGCGTTAATTACCACAGATTGTGTTTCCCGTCAACGGATTTTCGCGGGGCGACGTTTAAACTAGCTGGCAAACATGCGCACAGGAGCGGCAGGCGCCGGAAAAGGTCACGTGAATGTCAATGAACCCACCCTTTTGCCGCCACGGGATTGGAATTTTGGCGCCTGTGTTTGGGTTCGCCCTGGCGGCGAGAGCCAGGGGTTGAAGTGATGGGTAGAGGGGCTGGTGGGGGGAAGAGAGGAAGCAAAGGGCGGAAGTGCGAGCAAGGGGGTGCACCGGGACGACCAGTTCCCCCTTCTGCCCCTTATCCACCTTCAGCCCTTCTGAATCAAAGGGCGCACCGGATGAAAGAGGGATGGAGCGACATAGCTGAGGGGTTGGGGTTCACCAGGGGCTGTACGCGGGCGGCTATGCGATGCGGAAAGGGGTTGGTGAGGACGATGGTAAAGGGGCGAAGACCCCTCGAACTCTTTCCCTCACGCCGAATTAACCACCGGCGCCTCGCTAACCCACTAACCTAGAGATCCAGCTATATAACCGACTGGCTGAGAACCACGGCGAAAACGAGAAATTGGCCTACACGTCCCTATCCTCCGTGCAAAACACTGTTGGTAACGCGCCTAAGAAAGTAATATTCTCATAGATTGTTGCAGGAACTCTCACGCAATTAAAATAGGGACAACAATCATGATTGATTTCTCTTCAGTTAGAACTGAATCCCTACAACAGGGCACTTGGCTGATACCCTTAAGGACGTAGGAGTGTCTCCAGTTTTTTTGTAGAATAGAGTTTTCGTTGTACAAAAATGGTTGATTTTACAGGACAGATTATTTCTTACACGTTAGCCTGTACATTGTGTACAGTAACAACCAGATTTGATTATTATTCCTATTTTACCATAGCAAATTCTCTAAGAAGAAAAAAATGGCTTTCTTTTATTTGCAAAGTGATAACGAAAATAATTAAGCTAGAATTTTGTTGGTAAATAATATTTATGTAACACCACCATCCCCTTACTGACACAAAAATGACAGACTTTCACCAAACAAACATTTTTCAGATGACTCTAGTTTATAGAAAATTACGGACGTAGGTAATAACGTCTCACAATATTTTACCTGCGTCACTTATAATAAATTTAATAATAAACGTAACTATAGTGCAGTTAATATACGAAGTTATAATTAATGCACGCTCGTATTTTGACCAGTATATTATTACACCACGAGGATTGATAGTCAAGTTACAAACAACTTTCCCAATGTAAATTCTTCCTGACCACACCGCCGACAGAGATAACCATCAAAGCACCTCATTAACGCTACCGGAATCTCTCGGCGTCTCTGATCGTCCGCGACTCGTTAAATCCACGAGTCTATAAAACCTTCCTGCGGCTTCGTTTTACGAGTTCCGTGAGTGGAGGTCGGCAGACGGCCTTGCCGCCAGGCGGATCGTAAAACACAAAAGAGCGGGACCCACCCCCTTCAGGAGCTGGAGGAAGGGGGGATCGCGGTGTGAATGGCCGCGGCATAAAAACAGCCCCCTCCGACATGTTCCAGCCCTGTCGTTATAGCCGCTATAACCCGCTACTCACTCCACGACCCTTCCTGACTGCATTCCTGGGGAGGTCACAGGTCAGGGATGCATGCACCTGTTGTCACTTTGTTCTGCGTCAACCTGTCCCCACTAATCACACAATATTATATTCACTTTAATATTATGACATTGTTTTCTGACCTGCGCAATACGGTTTGTGAACTCGATAAATGCAAATTGAAATATTGTTGTCAACACAAGTTTAAATTGTGACATTCCGCGTTTTATTTTCAAACGGAAATGTCTGCAGGCCTAGTTTGACATTGTATAATTTGTGCAACTAGGCTAGGTTTCAAAATTTGTTTCTTCGTAATCGGTACAAATATTTGTTATTGGAGTTGGCTACAGGGTCGACATGTTTTCGAGGCGCGCTACAACACACAACTGGCAGTAAGGTGTTCTACAAGAAAGTCAAAGCGACCAGTGGCAAGCGGGGGTGGTTGGTTCACTGACCTGCTATGGCCATCCACGGGTAGAAGGTGTGGTTGGTGGGCTGCTGGTGCAGCTGCGTGGCGACGGGCGGCTGGGTCGGCGTCGAGTTGAGCGAGCACGTGTTCCACGAGGCGAGCGACGCCGCCGTCGTCCTGCCGCCGGCCGCCGCTGCCGCCCCCGGGCTGGACGCCGGGTCGCCGCCCACCAGCCCCACGGAGGCGCCGTAGCCGCCGACGCGCGAGTCGGGCGTGCAGGCTGCGGGGCGCACGACGGGGCCGCCGCCTCCGGCACCACCGCCTCCACCACCGCCGCCGGGCCACGCCTCCTTGGCGGCGGCGGCAGCGACCACGGCCGCGTAGCCGTTCTGCTGGTCGGGCGTCTTGGAGCAGTCGGGCTTGCCGTAGCCAGGGGCGGCGGCGCCTTGCTGGTCGACGGCGGAGGACGAGTATAGCTTGCAGGCGGCGGCGGCCACAGAGGCGTCGTAGGGCGAATCCTGGGGCGGCCTCGCCTGGTGCAGAGAGTGATGGTGGTGGTGTTGAGACGACGCGTACGGCGACATGCCCAGGCCAAGCGGGAAGCGGTAGGCCGCCTGGTCGTGGTGGTGCGTCGCCGCCGCCGACCCCGCCCCCTGGTGGTGGTGGCCGCCGTAGAAGCCGCTCTGCTCGAAGTAAGAGTTCATCTCTGCCAGAAATAAAATAAAACTGGAGGTCGCACTCGGTCCCTCGCGAATTCAAACGAATCTCTTTAAGCACGAAGTGTTTGTTCTCACGTCGGGCGATCCGTCACTCCTCGCGGGACCCCCATTCAGGCGTTCTTCCCTCTCGCTCGCGCCAGAGAGCGCTTTTACGACGCTATAAAATCCTCCGGCGGTAACCGTCGGCTAGACAGAGACGGAGGTAGGGAGAGAGGAAGAGACGGAGCGAAAACAAACTTTTACGACACTTAAATGCCCACTTACTGTCCGCCGCCTGTCAGCCAGCCATCCCCAGTCAGTAATACAGTCATAAAAACCACTCCTCAGTAAGCTTGAAGACACCGCAAATCTACCGCAAGTTTATCTGGCGATTCCGCGGCACTTCAGTAACTCAGAGGAATTGTTTATTTTTCTGCTGCTACACCACGACCTTGAAAAACATGTTCCTTTACTTAACTCATGGGAAGAAATTACGTAGCTCCTCTTCCACGCCTGCAGATCATTCTGAAAAGCCACTCGTAGACATGTCCCCGATAACGGTGGTACGAAATTATAACCAGTTTCTTAATTTTAATTTTATATTTATGGCGGCAACGGTAGGAAAAACCAGAAGAAAAAAATATATAAAAAGGTGTAAATTGGCAATAACCGCAGAAACTTGTTTGCTGGAAGGGGAGACACTCTTGAAGAAGGGGGGATGATTGCCCTCGTGATGGGCGATAACCGTAAAAATTGAGTGGACAAGTCGAGTCGACCCGACAGTCGGCCAGACGAGAGACGACTTTCGCGGTCGGTAAGCCTAGCTGTGCGCGCGGTTGCTGTCCCAGCGACCGACTATCACCGACTGCACCGGCCGCCAACGTGCACCGATCAAAGAGTTCCCCCCTTCACGGCCTCCCCTCCCACCCTTTGAACCTCTTGCATGACGAGGATGGCGCTACGGGCCGAGAGTAAACATTCAAGGACGGCAGAGGGGAGGGGGAAAGTAGGGGGAGAAAAGAGCTACCCGGGACGGCGCGCGCGCGAGCCCGTGTGTATCTCTGTACGTGTGTGTGTGTGTGTTGGAAGTGTGCAGCGCCGGAGATGGATGACACCAAGATTTACTGGTGATGTGTCAAAGTGTTTCCCTGCCCGCGGTAGGGGAGGAACTCCGTCAAGGGGGAACTCGACGATCTTGGGAAGGGGTAGCCCACGATGCGCTTACGGACCAATCAGGGGCGAATTCGCCACGCCGTGGGTGATCGGTGAAGGGGTGGTGGCAAGCCCGGGAGCTCCCGGCCGGGAGAAGGTGCTCCTCCGCCGACAAGAAAGTAGTTCCACCCTTCCTTCCTCCCTGCAGCGTCCAGAAGCATGCAGTATTCAGCACGTGTCCAGCCTCCCCTCTCCCCGCGAGAGAGGGGGTTTAAAGCATCTCGTGACTCCGTTTCCCCCGTCGGATGATAGCGCAAGCTGGCTCCGCCCATTTACTTCCCCTCTCCGGAGAGTCAGCAGCTCGGAAGGGGAGGGCGGCAGGCACCATGCGTGCTGGATCCTGAAAACCCTGCATGCAGCGCTGGCTAGCGGACGCCGCCTCAACTACGACCACGGCGCACAACCCAGGCAAGTAAACACCGGCGCGGGAACGTGTAGCTGTTTCAAACTAACCTCAAAATATGACGCGCAAATTTCGAATGTTGAATTAACACGTTTGTACTAAACTATATAATTATGAGGACGTTTGTAATTTTCCATGCACCACGTTGAGAATTTGATTTGGCAGCCTATTTCAGTACGGATTTTACCATGTCAAATTAAGCGGTAATTTGATTACTCAAACAAAAAATAAATAAATGAAATTATTTATTCAGCTTTATTTGATGATAAAATCACTGTAACTAATTTTAATAAGTGCATAAAAAGTAATCGCTGCTCTGGTAAATATCTGTTTTGTACTTATGATATGCGATAAATTTTTTTAACACATCTTCGCAGCAAAGAAGCCTTAAAAGGTCGCAAATGTTATAATTAGGAAGTAAAATAAAATTAGGAAACTTGTATTTAAGTTATCTTTATGAATCGTAGGCTATGTATTTGTAAAACTGATAAATTACATTGACAGGCATAGCTAAAAAAATGTACCTCTATTATAGTATTTCATATCTAAGTCTCGGCTCCATAGCAATGTAACACATTTAATATACTGTAGCTGAAAATTAAATGAGAAATGTAACTATACATTTAGAGAACTCAGCGAAAAGGCAGACGAGACATAGACTGTATATTCGTTAGCTATCGGAGTCAGAAATACTTTTTTTTTTTGGCGTGGAATGTAGGCAATCATTGATGTGATAATATTCTTACCGAACGTTAAAATTCACCAGCGAGAGAGAGAGAGAGAGAGAGAGAGAGAGAGAGAGAGAGAGAGACATAAATGTGCGGGATTTTGTATCTTTCATCGAGTATGTCACATAGCCTAAACCCATCGCTCTTACGCATCTAACTTTTCTGGATAGAATTCGTTTTTTATTTAAACTTATAAGTTTTTGCTTTTCGAAGAAGAACAATCAAATAAGATTATGATCCAACTGATAATGAAATCACAGATATGTTAAATAAAAAACTGGTAGGCTATGTTGCTTCAATAACAGACACATAAAATACGATTTATTTTTTCAACAGAAAATCACCGAACAACGAAGTCCGAAGAATGAATAGGCCTATCTCTTTAATGGCGTACAAATCTGTTGTTGCAATTTTACATCGAGCTATCTATTTAATAACAGGCCAAGTGTGTTTTGATCCACGGACGAAAAGTAATGATACAACTGATTGTTAAAAACTAGGCAACATAATCACACTTCAGCCGCAAGGGTTTGCTAATTAAAGGGTTCCGTCAATAGCTATATATTATAACCCTTGTTTTATTTTTCGCGCACGTGTTGAACCTGGTTATTTTATGGAAGCAAATAGCACCGCCCCAATCGTATTTCTTGCGATCATGGGCGTTGAAAATTTCATTAACAGATAGGTATAACGAATTCCGACCTTGTTGCCTAACAAAAGTCCACTGTATATAATTTGTCTCAACGTGCTTTTTTTTTTTTTGCTATACGCAGCTACGCCATATGACATAAGTCATGATAAACAAAAGGCTCTTATTACTGAAAGTAGCGTCACGTAAGACGAAACATGTTTCATAACAGGTTGACGCAATGTAGACACAAAATGGGTAAATAAAATTATTTTCCACGCAATTTACCGGAAGTTGGGGAAAAAATCGGGGAGTAACAAGAAACTCAGTTGCGAAAATAATTATTTGTAATACTAGTAAAACGTGCAACTTTAGAAAAAAAACCTTGCGTACTTCTTCAAGTAGCTAATTCTGTTGGCTACTTGGTATCTTTGTAAAATGCAGGAAAATGAACAAACAGCTGTTTTGCTGTCATTTCTCAGCTAACTTCTCTGCTTGTAGCCTTTTCCCTGTCGCCAAATTGATTGTAAACACTCCTAGGGAAATATAACACAAGACAGAAGAAATTGAAATAAGCACGGAATATTTAAGCATAATTTAGCACTGTGTTAAGTGTTTTATGTGTCTTCATATGTTCATAGTGTACTGGACTTAGTTAAACACGTCCGCAGTAACGGTATTCAAAAAAGAGCCTGAAAATGGTATATTAATAAAGGGAATTTTTGAGAGTAATTAAGCCTAATTAATATTAAGTAATTTTTGACAGCGTAGTAACAACTTTCGTTCGACAAATCCTTCGCTAGTATACGGCACATAAGGGTCTATTTTTTAATTAATTTTCGCGATTTAAATAATGTACTGTACGGTGCGATTGAACTAATGTTGGAAAATAAGTTACGATTTAAAAAGTTTGTTACTGATGATCTTACTTTTAAGAGCATTTTAAGTTTTTTTTCGCACCATTAAAAATAAAAAAGCGAATCGTTACTTTAATTAGTTTAATACTAACATGTACATTACTCCTACAGCAAGGGTTCTAATCGGAGGCTAGAATTATCTACCTCTAAAAGTACTTGAAACAATCTGATATAGTAATATTTCTCTGAAGTTAGTGCCTACAAACAGTTTTTGTACATTTGTTCCAAATTTCTGTTTATTTGTAAAAGATTTTTGTGATGTATTTACAACGAAATTCTTGGATATTTCGCATTCACTAACCACACTGCAAATTTATTTTGTTCTTATGCAGGGAAAATCTTTGTAAATTCAGCTGCTGAAGCGATTAGGCTATTAAATGAAAAAATGACTACAGTACTTATAGACCTTGAACGAACTTATTTTACGACTCAGTTTTCAAAAATATAGAATTTGTTTTGCTACCGCTGGCAAAAGTTGTTAATTCATATAGACAATATTTTACATTCACCATTAAACAAAATTGGCAGGGTCTTTCACGAAATATAGAACTGTGACCAAAGATTTTATTATTCGCGAACATTCGTTTCTTTTTACTTAATCCAATTTGGCAACAACAACACCAATAATTGTTCATACAGATAGCGTTTTAGACTATTAAATTTAAATTATGGCCCTAAGTTATGCTTCTCCATAGTTTCCTAAATATAACTAGGTTACTTTTCGAAAGTGCGAACTGCAAAATACAAACAAGCACTCGTGGCGTGTTAGGATGTAGGTATAAATATCAAGCACAATAACTGTACTTAGGCTACCATCAAGCAGGTTTGAGTACAATTTTGTAATATTATATAGAGTCTAAAGAAAGAGGTTTTATGTCCGTGCTGATATCTTACACCGATAAGTTTGTAGAATGGCAAATGTACACTGTAAAAAAAGTGAGTAATATTACTCATCAAATGTATGGTAATATTCCCTAACCTTGAGAGGAAAATCTGATTTCCGAATATGTGTGGAAATTTCCGCAGGGTAGTGTATTCGCCACACAAACCACTCGGAACTTTCGCTCGCGTGTTATGTCAAATTGTCCTAGAGGACTTGCGTAAATACGTAATGAAAAATTACATTACCAGTTGCGTAACTTTCCTTGACATGTGTTGAGTAATTTTCCCTCACTTGTAGAGGTCATAAGCTTCCATTACATGTAGAGTAAATTTACCAAAAAAATTTTTTACAGTGTATCAACAAAATGCTCACTTACGGAACTAGAAACTCAAGCTTTTTCAACTCATGCCAACATTAACGCTGCGGAGTCATCTCTATTTACAAATTATCTCAGTTGGATAAAAATTCTTATTTTGAACATAGCTGAAGGCTGTAGAGCGAACAACCGTTTAGTTTGCATGAGATAATAAACAAAATGTTGCAACTGCATGTAAATGTTTTAAAGGAACATTTCTTACATTATAGTGGAAGAAACATTGTTATAGACTGTTCACACTAAAGTGAAAACTGCCTAAAAGTTTTATTTCTGTCATTTTGTCTCCAGCTTTATTATTTTAAATATGAAAACTCTCATGTAACTAAAAACAAGTGAAAATATTTCACAATTCTCACAACTGAATATTTAACGTCCTAATAAAGTACATTTTCTGGTTATTGTAAGTGTTGGGAAGTGTTCATTTTAAAATGAACAGCCTATATATGAACAAAGGTCTGAAAACTCACCGTTACTGTACTACACGTCTCATGAGTACTTATAGTGCATGGTGTGTGGTTTGGATCGTAATGTGGGCTGCTACATCCGACAATGTCTACCCGTCCAGCCAAAAACTACTTGTAAGGTATATAGCTATCACTAATAGCTACAATGAGATTCCACAGTAAGACGATCAAGCCCGCAAATTATTATATATATATATATATATATATATATATATATATATATATATATATATATATATATATATAGGCCTGTTGTAAACTGTAGTGCAGAAATGGTGCATTTTCAGACCTACTTTCGATTAATACTTCCTCGAAATATGATGATTGCTCCTCCAAAATAATGACATGCAATATTACAACATTCTGTATGCCTGTAGTACTTTAAATACTGGGCAGTTTGGGAATCAGCTGAGTGTGCCAAGGAGTTAATCACATGTGGCAGAGCGAACCACTGTTGTTTTCATGAAAACAGCTGACAGGACTACCAGCATAGAAGTAGTACAATTAACAGTTAGTATAGTGAGACTTGAACACAGTCTGCTGAAAACTTAACGTGATTTTACTAGTTTTTCTCTCTCAACACTTCACACTGGATTGCTGTATTAAATAGGCCTACGTGTTCCATAACTTTCCTTGGGAGTATTAGATAATTTTCTTTATTTTTCGGCTTTCGAGCCATAACATTAATTCTAGTCGAATTATGAAAAATTTTCTCTTCCTGATAAACTCCTTGAAATAAATAATAATGGAATCTTTAATTAATTTGTCATGCACAATCATTGCAAGGGAATCATAGGTTGACTTTCAAAATTGATTACAAGTCCAATATAAGATTAACTATTATGATCTCCAAAATTCATCACAAATATCTTCTATGCCTCAACACTGCCACATTTACCAAAAAAAATTTTAAATAGACGTTATTGGATAAAATCGTTAGAATAAATTAAATTTAACATCCAGCTCTCCCCCTAAAGACGAAATTTCTCCAATTTTGAATACAACAACCTAGAAAATTATAATTTTGAGTAATATCGTGAACAAGTGCCATTGCTCTATTTTACGCAACATTATTCACCACCGTTGCAGAAATATTTTCTGAGAATGGAACAGTTTATTAAAATTTCATTATTACTTATTTTATTCAATTTGATTATACAGACACACAGTTCAGCTCTTTAAAACTTAAAAGTGTTTCGATAAAATCTTATCTTACTTTAATATTCATACACATTTAATTTTTCCACCAATTCAGTACACACCACAGTTTTAACATTGCCATAAAAATTAATTTCACTTAGGAAGGCATAGTAAAAACCATTTTTAAATTTTCACTGAAGAACCTATGACAGTATTGATCCAAGGCAATAAGATATAAAACTGAAGGTACTTTCACGGCCGGTGCTGTAATTACAATCTTTACATCCACGCAGACTATATATTGCAACATAAAAAAGAGAAATAACATACCAAACCATATTTGTTTTACTTACTGTATGTCTTGTTTCTAGTATACTATTTGCAGGAAAGAATCATGCATCCACAAAATTGGGTTATCACAAGGGGGTTGGGGGAACATTCAGATTCATCCAGTATTTATTTTTAAATGTGAAGTAGGTATTCACTTTTTCGTACAACTTCTGTAAAATTTGACAGGTACTTACGGGTAGGTGCCCCTGATTTTCGCGTAAATACTTCTACATCAGCTTGTATTTATGTCTCACCCTGCACATCTGCAGCTCCGCTTCAATGTTATTGGCAGCGTGTCTTTGTGGAAAGACATTATTCGTTTGGCTGCACCACACGTCTGTATTTTGCAGTAAGACGTAAAGCCACGTAAGAGGTAAAAACCTCCAATCAATATTAACATCAAGCAGAGCTGCAGATGTACACGCAAGGCAGTGAAAAAAAAACGGTTGCAGAAATATTTCAACCAAATATATGCAACAACTGTTAATATTTTGTGATGTGCGGGACAATGTAAGGCAAAATTTATAGCACAATTGGACAGTGTCATCATCACTAGAATATATGTCAACTGTTACACATATATACAATATTTTTCAGCTATGAACCAGTTCAACAAAAAGTATTTCACTTTTATATCCTGTTGTTAATATTTCCATTATAGGACAATAATATTTTTGTAAAATAAGAACAGGTTTGATCATGTTTTACTGATACGTTACAATTGACATATAGTCTGCTGTTGCACAGCAACATCCGATTGGTGAAATGGACGTCCTAGGTACATTTATCCCTTTTAGTGCCAGCATTCTTCGAGGTACATATTAGAAAAATGCCATAATATCTTTCAGAAATTTGCAATTATGTATTAAAAATTCAAATAACTCGATACCAATCAAAATCAAGTTGGAATAAATTCTACTGGCAATTGTAAACATATTTTTTTTCTATAAAAACGTATTTAAAAAAACGTGTGAATTATATTTTAAAATATACAGAACCTATGTATCGGCCTCTGGCATTTTTCGCACAGGCAGTGAATGTATGCCAATATTTCGGCTCTTGGCACTAAAAGGCTTGCATTGTGATATATTACAAAATAATTCAAATTATTGCCAATAAGAACCTGTAAAATTTTACTGAAGTTATACGAAATCTCAGTATAGCGTGCGGGACACATTGTCAGCAGAGAGCAGTCATTCTCGACGAAGAGTGTGGAGTATAGAAACAGGTGGAGGGGGGGAAGGGGCGTATGGGGAGAAGAGGGGGTAGCCGTTATCGGCAGCCCGGGTTATGGGCAGTAAAAGTCCCTCTCATTCAGTCCGTCAGGTGAATGACGAGATGTTTACTGCCACTCGTAGTGCGTCGTAAACGTCATGCCTCGAGAGGAGGGGTGAGGGGTCAGAGGAGTCCCAGTCTAGCGCGTGCCGACACAGGCGCATGCGCGACACGTGGGAGGAAAAAAAAAAGCGGGACATTTTGAAACCTGCGAGACTGGAGTTCCATTGGACGGAGATAGGAATCAACCCACAGATTGCTGGAACTGAAATATATCTACAGGTCAAAGTTAACTGAGTGTTTATCTTAACCTTGTATAAACCACTTTTTTCTGACCTCTTATTTTTATTCAGTTACTATGATATAATACTTGATGGTTTTTATGATATACTTCAGACCTCTTTGTACGTGGTATTATTACGTCAAAATAAATTACTTTGTGGGTTGGGTCCATTTTACAATAGCCTGTGTCGCTAATAATACCGAATTTTTCTTAAGTTCTTACTGATTCAAAAATTAGCTAGATTTGTCTGAAAATATTTCAATAGAGACTTATCTGATTACCTCATCTTTCATTAAGAACATTGTATTCGGTTTTTTTTTAAACGTAAGCATGGAATAACTACGCAAATTTAAAATTTAGGATAGTAATTAACTCTCACCGAGTAATAAGGACTAAATAATTACTATTACCAATTCCATCAAATGGTCGGTATTAGGTCCGTTGTTATTTTCGTTGTTTATGAACTATCTTCCTTCCGTGCTGAGCCATTCAAAACATCACATGTATGCTGATGACTTTCAAGTTTGTATATTATCTAAACCAAATAATATATCACCAACTATCAATACGATGAACGAAGAGTTTAGCAACATATTTACATGGGCAGTCAACAACGGACTAACAGTAAATCCACTGAAGACACAATGCATACTGATAGGCACTCCACAACTTCTTGCAACTACCCGGAAAATTCAGCACCAGCAATTTCGTATCAACGGATACGAAATAAAATTAACAAAAGAAGTAAAATATTTGGGCCTGTTCCTGGACGAGTCACTAACCTGGAATAATCAGGTTTCGCTTATATGTAAAAAAAAAGTTTATCCTGCACTCCACCCACTTAAACGCTTGAAAAATATGTTGTCACAGCATACAAAAATAATGCCCACCACCAGTCTCATCGAACTAATACTAAATTACTGCATCGTCGTTTACAATAATGTATCACCTGATCTGTGTGATCTGCAAAATACTTGCGTTCGTTTTATTTTCAGTGCTAAGTCTCGTGACCACTGATCTCTCGTGACTAAAACTTAATGACAGACGTATTATTGGAGCACATGACAAAAAATATTCAAGACTTTAAAAAATATTAAGTACAGAGTTAGTGTCACAAGCAAAAATCTAATACAACGCAGTAGAATCACCAGTTGCTCAACGAGTGTTAGAATGAGTTTTGTATGATTTGTTTTAGTTTCTTACTCAGTGTTTAGTTATAACTTGTATCTGATATGTCTGTGAGTTATTTTTCCCCTTTGGTTTAAATTTGTTCTGCCATTAATTACTTATTTTCTTAAAGCCTATGTACTTAAAGCAACATTTACCGTTTTATTATTCTTGTGTATTCTGGTATCTGTGGCTTAATAATGTAGTTTATTGATATTTTGTGTGTAGTTAGTTTGAAATTTTGTATTTGTTAATGTGCCAACGATGTAATAGTGGTTAAGTGTAAGAGTAGGCTGGTGCCTTAACTTCGCCACTGTAATTAAGCCGTAAATAAATAAATGTTTATATTAAGAGACATTGCCGGCAATTCATAACACTCTTAATTTATTATACAAAAATTAAAAATTTTAACCAAAGAAATGACGCAGCTAAGATGATGAAAGAAGCCACATATGACACACTATAAAACAGAACAAGTTAAGTTTTCTGTACGGTTTGTAATAGTCCACGAGTCTTCAAACAACGTGGTTATAAAGATAAGGGAATATTTTACCTACCTGTATTTGTAGCCACTGAGGTTGTATCCTAGTCTTTATTCAAACCTCTCACTAGGAAAAAGAAAATCGCTATATATGTAGCCTATTTGCATGTTTTCTGTCAGTTTTACTGCACTGCCATATTCTTCTTCACATAAACTTAGGCTAAGATAATGATATGACATGTATTAAGAGACCGTTACAACGTTTAAAGTGCCGGTAGCTTCTTATAGTTACGGCAGTTGTAACATCTGTAGCTACGCTTACATATCCGTAGGGTTTTTGAAAGATCATTTTTAAGTAACATTGTAAATGCGGTAATGCAATTTATCTTTAAGCTTAAGCAAAACATTAATACTTTAAGGACTTGTTCCTTAGTTTTGCAGTGATTTAGAAACTATATTTTTTTATTGCTCCTAATACTCATACAAAAATTTTGCTCCACAGTTTAGACACTAATATGTCTTAACTTGTTTCTGTAGCTATGTACTAAACGGTTTTTTAGATTCCGTCACCCAAAGCATCATGTTTTTTTGTCGCAAATATTGGCCAAAATTAAGCAAAATATACATTTTTTTTTTTTGCTGACGAACGGTACATTATTTTTAAAAACGCACCCACGGTATTGTTTGTACATCGTGCGACTACGCATTTTCTCAAATTTGTTTTAGAATCTTTTGGTTAAATAATTTTTTTTTAATTTAGGCACCAGTCTAAAAAAAACTAATGAACAAGCCCTTAAAAAAATAATTCAAATATTTTTTGCTGTAACAGCGCCTACGAGTAAGCAACGAACATACGGTAATAGTTTTGTAGTATGTATCTTCATTACATTTTCTATGCACTGAAGGGTTAGCATATCCACTCGTTCTTACGCCTGCAAATAGGCAACTCATAAAAACATTTCCGTCAAAACTTATATTTATTATATACAGGCGCCTGCTGACAGGCAACACACATATCAAGTGACTGTGTACTGCTGCATATCAACAGGCGCATGTCCATGGCTCGTGTGGCAAAGGAACACACACTACAGGACTAGCTTACTTGTAGATGTTTTGTGTTCCACGCTCAGAATAGAAAGAGTAATAAGAACAAAAATTACGTGCTCATCTAGCGCCCCGTCGCTCCTATGCTCTCGTCTTGACAGCTGTAATAATGAGATACATTTAATATACTGTGTTTATTGGTGAATACGCAGTAAAAACCCGTGCAGAACCTTCGAATAGTTTTACATTTACGAGAATGGTATACCGGTAAATGAATCTGTGTTAAAAGACCTGTATACAGCTACTTTGTAGGGCCCGGAAATTGTTATTCTGGTAGTGTGCTTGATGGTCTGAAAATACTCCAAAACTCTTGTAATTTTTTATAATGTATCTTTGCATTGGAATCTCTTTTAACATTTTATTCCCAAAACGAGGAATTTTTCCTAACCTATAGTAATGAATTAAGGGTGCGATAGCCAGGAGAGAAAAACATCACAAGAATATGGGAATTTGAGTTCCTCTAATAATTCCTATGACACATGAGATGGGTGTCAGATTAAAGCTAAGGAGGTGTGCAAGTCGGAGGTGTCATAATTGGAGAGGAGGCAGGTTTTATAGTGTGTACAAACAGAATTCATAGTTGTTATGAAGTCAGAAAAGGAATAAAAACAAGAAAAGTAAAATCGATGACCAATAAAGTCAAATAACCGTGTACTGTATTACTTTGGAAGTTGGATTGTAATGCTGGAGAATGAAGGGTGTACAACTACAAAGGATTCTTTTTACAACACATATCTCAAAGATTTTGTTTTTAATAATCATACAAATTGTACAGCAGAGTGACTAGGGCCATGAACTTTTCGCGAAAAGAATTTTGCCCCAGTTTGTTTCGATGCCTTACGTGCACATCTGCATCTGTCTTTCATAGTTATTGGCAGCGAATATTTTTGAAGTGACTTATGTCATTTGACTGTGCCAATCACGATAAAGTTACTGGAACACCACATGTATGTTACTAGCAGGCGGAACCCCAGGACACGTGGTAGTTAAAATAACCAACCATTGACTGTGAAGCAGAACTGTACCTACTACTACCTATACTACGCTAAAATTGACTTTTACATTTCCTTGTCAAGGCTGAAACGCTTGCAGGTACGAGCACTGCAATAATTGTTAAATTGCTAATCCGAAATTTACTGCATCACATTCTACTTTTTTATTCGCAAGTAAGTCATACTGATATTTATTTTCAAAACAACATCTAATTTGTCACGATTAGTGGAAAACAGAGAAACAATCACGAAAATATGTGTGGCAATAATTTTGTTTGGTACTTTAGTGACTTTGACTTGTGAATTCACAATATTCTTTTGATCTGAAATATTGCACTTAACTTTATCTGGACATTAATTAAAATACGAATAAAACTTTTCATTTAGTCTGATAGTCGATGGTAGTTTCTCGTATTTCAATTTCACAGGTTTCGACAAAAATCGCGTTTTCAGATTAGTTAGCTTAATACGTACTATATATTTTTGTAATTCAGATCAGAGTTTACGCAAAGTCTGTTTAGGAATGTTCTTGAATTGCGCTTTACTATTTTCCTAAGAGTTAACTGAAAGTTTCTATCGAACATATTAAAACTGGAGAAAAAAAAAAAAAAAAAAAAAAAACTTTGCTCCGAATAATAGAAAATTGTTATTGAAATAATACTGAATCGTTCATAAGCCAAACAAACAGAAACTATTTTAATCCAGCAATTTTTTTAAGAAAATCAAAATTCTTTTTGGAAGTTCCTTAAACGCTGCTACCACAATTTAAAACTAAAATCATTGAAATTAGAACGGCACAGAGGCAGATTCATGCAAACTGTCTGGACTATCACTAAGGGAAGTAAAAAAATGGTATCACTTTTTAGTTGCCTACTGATACATAAAGCGGTCGTATTGTTATGTTTTAGAATAACCATAGTTACTAGGACATACTAGATTTTAGACTATGATTGAAATACACGACAGCCAAAATTACCCTTATTATTCGCATACATTTTCATGTGCAAAAATTAACGTGCTGTTTTATTTTTGTTAAAGCATTTTATTGCTCTAAAATTCAGTAATCGTAAACTAATCATTGCTGTTACTAATACGCTGTAACCGAAAACCAGCAACAATTTTAAATGTTCGTTTTCTTTCCGTGAGTCGCGACTCCTGTAATGATTAGTGCAGTGCGATCTAGCGTAGAACGACGGAACTACGTGAACCTGCTCTACCAGTCTCGGTGGCTTCCCCACTAAAAAAAGTTATACTCTTAATATAATTTTTAAATTGATTACTCTCGCGTCACCTAATTTTTATGTGAATAACTCATTAAACACTTAAAAATTGTCTGTGTAGAGAAAATAATTCTGCTAATTTTTGCAGGTTACAAACAAAAAATATGCCAGTAAACACGACAAGAAAACTAATTGTTTATTTAATTTTTGTAAAATATTAAATTATGGGTACCATAAAATTAAAATATGAAAACCAATAAAATTATACACATTACTTCTTTATATTTTCTAATCAAAATATAATTACACATAGACGTCTCCTAACAGGAGACATTTGCACGTTTTTTAGTACACAGCGAAATATTCCCTGAAGAGCAGATGTGTTAGGCCGAGTTGGTAGTAAATTATTTAATACATACTTTTAAAATCCCTAATTAAATTATTAAATTGTGTTCATTAATTATAATTTTTATAATTTTCATTACGCAGGCAAATGTTGGATTAAATTTCAGTATCACGAAATCAATTTTTTTTTCGACATGTTGAGCAGTAATTATTTAACTGCAATGATATTATAACATACGAATTGAAGTAAGGAACCAGAAAGCAACGAAATTTGCATTTTAAAAATTTAAAATCTCCTTTATTGGTAAAATTCTCTCATTCATTCATTCATTAAAACGTTATAATCAAAGCAGTCTTTTACCAAGTTATATGATGTTAGAAATAATTATATTTTAAGAACTATTTAATTGATTGTGTAATATGAGAACAGATTTATTCCTTAATAATACCAGTCAAAAGTTTATAACAAGTAAAAAATAAAATAAAAGCAAATTAAATGGGTAAATGAAGCTGATTATCGTTGATGTTATAGAAACTAATAAAATTTGAGAATAAAACATAAATTAATGTAAAACTGGCTAATTTATCCTAAATTAAATTTGCTTTTTCAGGAAACAATCTAAATTAAACATTAATTTTTAATGAAATATGTTTCTATTCTACGTCATTATACTAGCTCAATAAAATAAAATATGGTAACCAATATCCATAAAAAGTATATAAAATATTTTATCACACACGATAAAATTCATGACATATTTTGAACGCACGAAAAATAGCACTATTGCTTCGAATTTTAGCTTTACAAGTCGTAGGCAATAAGGCACCTAACTTTAATTTTATTAATGCGTGTGAACCCCGTTTATTTTCACGTGAGAATCTGGATCAACTAGAAGCGCAGGGAAACAAAACTATGTACTGTATGTTTCTATTTCGAGAGACACTATTATGTAATCGAATACACTTGGTAAACTGGTGTAAAACTTTCAAATTCCGAGTTTAGACGGTAGTAAAAAGTACTCATAATGAAGTTAAAACATTTATTGTGTCAAAGAAACATTATTTATATTAGATTTTATGAATTCTGTGATACTTATTTTGTATAAATAATTTATAACATGATAACAATTATTGTTATCATGTTTTGCTTTCTCTATGAGACTCAACCACGGCTAGCTTGCTCAAAATTTATTTAACATTTACCAATGCATGCAGAGAAAGGCATTACATTAAGTTTAACATCCATTACCTAAATCAATCACAGAATATCAGGGAAAATTTAATAGTGGATTCGTTTACAGAAAAGGAAAGAAAATTGCTCAAAACATTTACGTGAGACAATGCTAATAAATAATAATATTGTAATACGAGAAAAAAAATGAAATTTAATAGTTTGTGGCTGTCGACAAAATTGAAGGATATTAACGCTCAAAAGGAAACCATAAATTGTCCTGGATTTAAGAATCAAAATAGAGGAATTACCAACAAACTACCTCCGACAAATGTACCGAGAACCATGCGAGAGAGTCGTGCCTGAGTACAGATATCGTATAAATTGTCTTTCGAAAAATATATCCTTCCATTCTTGTACTGATGTGCAGGCTGACTCTGTCGATATAGAAAGAAGTCACAATACCGTGAACAATCTTCTACTGCAGCACTTAAGGTCCTCGTCGTCCGCTCGTCCCAGTTTTCCATCACAAAGATAGACCTCTGAATCTCGAACTATCCTGGTCGTGGGTATAAAATCGGGCCTTTCTAGGCTCGCGATGTAGCATAGCTAGTCTTCCCCGTGTCCATTCCAGAACTTTTCTTCCAAAACATTCCTACCACATAATACTCCAAAGCACTCACAACAAAATCTCCTAGCTAACCAACCGTCTGCACTTACAATCGATACTAGGTGGTTTCCAAAGAAAAATTATATAGAGAAAATGTCAACAGCCATATTAGATTTAAATACAATTATTTACGTTATTAAGTAACCAAATATTATCATCATAAAAGAACTGTAGCGAGGTATTAAAAGTGAAAGTTAAAATTACGTCTGTAATATAGGCAAGTACATTAGATATATTACAATTCGTATAAACAAATTTTGGTATTTAGTTTAGGACTTCATACACAGTATGTTATAATTATCGAATAAAATGTTCACTCAAAAAAATTACGGCTTTTTCCTCACACAAAGACTGTTCGATTATAGCATTGTCATACTACATATTTGTCCCCTTCCACATCCTTTTTTTTGTTTGTTTGTTTACCATTCTGAGATAAAATAACATTTATCATAATAGTCTGAATCGAATTAACAATTTTACTGCTTCGAAATAAACGTGTGAAAATGTATGCAACATATAGTGTGTATTTGGTATAGAGACTACCGAAAATTGTGCATGTAGAGAAACTAACACTGTTTATGCAAATATAAAATTATGATTTTTTTTCATCCGAACACCATTTACATACTCAGGATTATATATAAAGCGATTAATGAGACTTAGAATAGACGTATTTAAGCATAACGAGTGCGTGGTGAACGAGCGATCTAAAAAAAATTAGTGAAATTACGAATAACGTGCAAAAATCAGCATAAATATTACCTTGTTTATATACGAGTGCTAGCATCCACGATACTTGGTGAAAATAATTCTGCAACAGTTTGTTTCAATGCCTCACGTGCACATCTGCAGGTCTGCTTCTTGATTATTGGCAATATGTATAATTGCACAGGCGTGGCTCATTTGACTGTGCCAACAGGAACAAGGTTACTGCGATTTGCCGGTAACCCCTACCCCCCCCCAGACGTTGAGAATTTAAAACGGCCAATCAATGACCACGAATCATAGCTGCATATGTGTGCACATAAGGTATTGAAACAAATTGTTGCAGAATTATTTTCACGAAAAATCGTGGGCTCTGACCAATGCTCATCTGTTTCTGCATGCAATGTGTAGACTATTATTTCATTGAAATTATTAAAACCTGCGAAAATTGACACATTTAATCTCAGAAATCTTAGTGTTCATTTTAGTGGCAAAATTTCACAGACTTGAGAGCCCGTGTCACTTATTATTTTGACGTTTTCTTAATTCCTTCATGGTTAAAATTTTGGTCGGATTTAATTACAAATATTTCAATAGGGACATAGCTAATTACTTTACATTTCATTGCAGACATTGTACTTGAAAAATTTTAAATGTTACGATAAAAATTTTCTCTCACCAAATTATAAGCACTAAATAACTTCCAACGCGGATTTCATTCAATAATACGCACCTAATAGTAAAACGCAATGTTTTTAAAAATAAACATTGCCATTTTATCGTCACGCCCTTAATTTATTAAACAAAACGCATATTATTAACAAACGAGGTGACGCAGCTTCGTAACATTTATTTACACAAACTTTAGGTTATACTACATGTAAGTTACTGTATTTATATACTGTTAAACGTCAAAGATTATAGTGTTTCTTGAATTAAATTAGCTCATTTAGTACGTGCAGTCATATGTTATGGGGATTAAAAAATTAATTCCAAATCCATAAGTTTATTACAACATCTCCTATTTCATAATTTTCTTGAAGTTTTTGTCTTAGGAGAGTTCGATATAACTTCCTCTTTGTTAATGCTATTTAATCACGCGGTACTTTCTCAATACGTGAGTTGCTGCATGGTCGATTATAAGTGCATTATTACAATGTATTAGTTTTGTACATATATTTTTTCATGTGTTTTTGTAAAACTATTAGTGTTGTGATTTAAAGCAGATTTTTACGCCATCGTGCATGCATTCGCCAAAATCACAAATAAATATGTGTGTAAACTACGAGGGTAACAAACTGTTACTAATTTTTCTATATATTAAATTTTAGTTTATCCACTGACGTTTAATCTTTTATAAAATGTGAGAGCTATAGGATCTGGTGAGTTTATGTAATAAGGTTGTATCTAATGGCAAGCCAACGAGAAAAATAATATGTGTTCAGACCCGTCAATATTTTGCGACAATTTAAATATAAAAGGCCTAATCAGAGTGTGTATGGCAAGTCTTCTACAGAATGTATGATATAAGATTTAATTGTGAAAAAAAAAACTTCAGGACATTTCTCAGCTAATAATGTTGTAGGGAACTAACGTTTACTTATCTGCATCATTTATAGTTGCAGCGATGGATAGGCCTCATTACGAAAAATCGTTTTAGAAGTATCCGTTAATTTATTTTATATGAATTTGTACATCGATAATTAACCACCGTCTCACTACGAAATTTAAGGATAGTATTTAAAATAAATGGATTACGTAGCACACATAAAGTAATCGAAGTGACAGCAAGTCCTTCTCTTACTTCCCAATAATTATTACACTATTGCGGTGTAACAAAGAAGCAAAATGAAGCAAAAAAAGAACGATAATTTGTAGAACTTCTACAATTACGTAACATATGGTAGGAAAAAATAAGTTAATGGTTGACGCATGCTCATGTGAGAGTGAGTGATGTGAAACACTACATAAAGTGTAACTAAATGAAGGTGTCAAAAATTACCGTATTTACGCAGACATTGAGATTATAAACTATAAATGTCGTAACTAAGAAGCATACAAAAAATAAAAGCGAGCGTAATCTATGCGGTCACGCCTACCGGCGTGCCACATAAATAAACGAGTTCCAGGCATCGAACAACGGGTATAGAGTTTTGTTTTTATTTTGGCCTGCAAACATGGATAAAAGTTACTTTATAGCTATCGCAAACCAAGGTTCTTACTGTGCTTTTAGGAAAGTTGTTAGTAAACTTTGTGGCGCGAGCAGTGACGGCTAGTGGGTTGTTGCCAGGTAGGGCTGCAGTTGCCAAGAGCTGTACAGGGTTGTGTGCTGGTTGACACTGACACGCTGATGTGCAGGTGCCCCTTACTACTGAGTGGTCACAACATATCTAGTAGCCGGCAAATATTTCATGGTCGTTGGTCTACGGCGTGTTCATTAAGAGTGTACAGTTCCGACTATCTGCTGCCCCACCTGGCAACAACCCACGAGCTGCTACTGCGCCCGAGTAGCCATCGCCCAACTTTTTTGATTTGATTTTTTTTTGGCAGATGCTGAGGGTTAAAATTTTAAGGCCTTTATACCATAGACAGGCTTTCAAAACAGAATAAAATAAAATCGTCGAGGAGTTATTCCTCTATTTAACACGACTAATTAATTGCACTTCTTGACTGTGTACATATATAATACCAGTAATTCAAGTCAATACGGCGTAGGGCTACTAAGCAACTCAAGTAACGTCAAATGTGGATACTTCGGCTGCAGGGCTAACATTGGCCGACTATACTCTATCCATTCTAAGGTTGCAGCTAATTCATTCAAGTGAATGACAATAAAATGTTTGCACAGCATTAATTTCATTTGAAATATTGAAAAATACTAGGTAACTTGGGTTACGGCATAATCGCAATGTAAGGAAACAAGATATTCAATTCCTTTAATTTATTTCGTTAGCAATTTTTATTTCTGCTGTAACCTTAGAGTGGACACAGTTTTAAGCCCATTTAATGAAGAAATAAATCCGTAGATTTCAGTAGTCAAACCCTTAAATTTGATGTATGAATGTAAAGTTTTCCATTTCTTCACCAAATGAAACAAAATTAAATATTTTAAATGTTTTGAGCCGGCCAATGTTAGCCCTTCATTCAAAGTATCAATATTTAACGCTATATGCCGATGTTTATTAGGGTTGAACGTTCTGTGAAAAACCAGGGGGAGGGGGTTGAAATTACAGAAGGAACCAACGTTGAGTCATATAAAAATGGCAAGGAAACAAGGCCATGGTTTGTGTTTTGGAAGAAATTCAGCATTCGTTTGGAGTGACTTCGGGAAATCCGTGGTAAGCCAAAACCAGGATGCCCGGACCGAAAATCGCTGAGCAATAACAAATACGAACATAGGCTACCACGTTTATTTTATTTGATCTAATGTTAGATATATGTGTGTGGTTGGCAGTACCACAAATACGCATGATCAATTCAATATTTTAATGTGGTTTACCTACAGAAATATTACGAACATAGTACTATAAAATATGCTACTTTTTGTCCAGATTTCTTTTTGATTACGTATTAAACTAACTTCTAGAAATACCTCATTTCAAGAATTATTTTGAATACTACGAACTAAGTAGTGTGTTTTTTTTTAACGAAGTTATTCTACCTGAATTACAGATATCCGGAAAGTATGTTCGAATAACTTTACATCCGTGTCAAAAGGTTTACTCATGTTTTAGAGAATATAAAAATACCATTACAAATCTAAGAAAATTAGTTTTATTGGGCTCTTATTTAAATTAAATCACAAAATTCCAGTCGTTTATATATATATATATTTTTTTTTTTTTAATTTTAGGTAACTATGACTGACGTTTGTCAAGGTGTTACAAATGTCTATGTTTCCGAAGTTTTAAATCCTCTGTCATATTTTATCTAAGGATCCTTGTAATACACTGATCACGCTGTAAAAAAATTATATTTAGTATACTGATGTATAGGAGTGTTAAGAAAGTAGGTATGATAAAATTGTTTACCATACATTAATCGTAACGGTCCTAAAGAAATTTTAGGAAACAGTCATATGTATATTGATGTTACCATGCATAGAAACAATTGCTGATCATTAGCTCTAGCTATGCAAGCTGAAACATGCATGGTTAGTGCCCCATACTGAGTATGGGTTAAAAACTTCCAGTAAAATTTAGGAAGTTTTTTACAGTGCAGTTCCTTAGTTTTAAAAATAATAACGTCTTGCAAAAGTAAGTAACTAACCTAAATTATAATTTCCTAGTTAGTTTCCAAGCTAACGGGCACACATGATCTATGATTGGCAGAGTTTGACATACGACTTCATTTCGAACGTTTGCAAGGAATGGGGAGGAGACATAGAAAAAAGTTCTGCACGAAGTCGCCACCTTAAGCGCGTGTTCGCAATTCCTCTTGATCCGCTATTTTCACTTGATACTTGACATTTATTTTTGGCGATATGTATATTCTTGGGTTCAAACGTCCGTTTTCGTTTTGGTCATGTTGCCTTGCACTTAAAAACTTCATTATTGTTTGAAAAATTAGGATGATATTAATTTCTGAAAGATTGATACGTATATAAATAATAACATATTGTGTTCAGAGTAAAAAAAAAAATTTTACATTTACAAGGAAATTCTTGTACCGTAATATCAGAACATTATCAGTCAGATAATAAAAATAAGACGTCAGAAACCTTTTTGAAGTGGTTACAAATATCGTAAACAACTTTGGGAACTAGTACAATAATTCTAATCAGCAGATTTTTTGAATTGAAACAAAATAAACCTTGGAGACCTTTCACATTTTACAAAACATTTCGTACTGTCACAAAAAATTTTTTTGGAAACTGGTTTCCAAAAAAAATTTTCGTAACACTACAAGCAATTATTGTAAAATGAACCAGATATTAGCTGTAAATATACAAAAGTTGTTTGTAGATTTACAGAAATTTTTGTAAATGTACAAAGAAATTTGTAAATTTACAAGATTTTTGTACATTTTACAAAATATTTTCGTAGTGTTACAAAAAACTTTTTTGGAAACTGGTTTCCAAAAAACTTTTTTGTAAAAGTACAAAATTTTTTTTACTGTGTTTGTATACATATATAGATATATGAGCGTTAAAGAAAATTATTTTGTCCGCTTACATACAACAGTGTATAATTCACTCTAGAAAATAGTTTGCAAATTTGCCACTCGTGCGTATAGGAGAGCTAAGTATGGTAGAATTGTTCCCCAGACATCCATGGTAGCACTCCTAAACTATTTTATAAAACAGTCAAATGTATACTGAAGTTACCAGACTTGTATTGTAACATATGTACAAAGTTTGCATATTTACAAGACGGAAGTATGGTAACTGTCCCATACTGCGTTTAGGTTAATAACTTCCTAAACATTTTAGGAAGTTCTTAAGAAATCATCCTGGTTATTGAAAAGAACGTGTAGTGAGTGTGATACAAGTAACAGAGCTGACTGCCAAAAAGCGCAGTAAATAGCATGGTAAGGACACATCGCTTGTGTTGTTTGCCAATTAGACCATTTGTGAAAGAATTCGCCTCTCTTAACCCCGGTACGCACTATCCATAATTCACTATAGAATTACGTACCAAATTCTGTACAAGTAGCACTGCGACAGTGTATACCACAACTACGCTGATTCCAGACAGATTTCCATACCTGATTTCACAGATAGAGCCAGTCCTATTATTTTACCATAGTGTATGTTCACACGTACGCACAATTTTCCATGGCGTATATGAAGTACGCAGCAGGGTTGCCAATGTGATTTAAATATAAATAAAATTCTTGTTTCCTACTTATCACGCGCCGCTGGAGATTCCAAATCTTAAATAATACAAGATAGTTTAACTTATTTGATAATCACATGCGTGTCTCGTATGTGAAATAGTTTTCGGGAACTCTACAGTTATACATTATGGATTATAGCAAGCAATTTCACAAATATATTTTTCTTCTTTATGTACCGAAAGTTGTTAGTAAAAAATGATAAGATAGTGTGTACGCAACGTAAAAGTTTTGCTACATAATTCTGGTGTACATTCGCTATCAATATTTAAGAACAGAAATAAGCAAGGAATTGAGTAGAGAATTAAGGACAATGTGTACCGGGCTGACCGTTGGAAACTGAACAGGAACATAGAGGCTCCACGATAACAACGATTTCCTAAAGCTGCTGAACAAACGTATATAGCACTTTGAAAGATAGTTTGAACACAGAAAGGGCTACTCGTCAAAAGTGGTAACTATAGGAATTTTACTATCTAAAAAAAATAACGTCAATAATTGACCAAAATTAATATAAGTTATGTTTTGAAAAAATATCGGCTACATGGTACAAACTACTTCCAGCATTTATATGTAACGGTTTTGCGATTTCTGCTCCCTTTCAAGGTTAAAAAAAATTAACATTACTAAAATATTATAAATAGCAATTCGTGGCTTTAAGATTGTTATAGCTATTTCCCTAGGAACTTCTACAATGAGCTTCATAGGGTCTACAAAAAACGACTGGAAATTCCTGGTGTTCTAGTAAAGTATAATAAAATGAGTTATAAGATATTTTAAAATTCCTTAGCTTTTGTAGAGAGCAATTATTTTTTTTATAAATATGACATTTAGTTATTGTAATTAAAGCTGTCATAATACCCTCGTGTACCATGTGTGCGAAGAACGAGGCAATTCGCCGAATGGAGTCGCAGCAGAAAATTGCTCTTTTTTTCCTCCTTCTGAAGAAATTTTTGTACACGCACACGCAGACTGCAGTTATTAAAGAATTTTTCCTATATCTCTCTCTTATTTCTTCTAATGCTCTGCTGTATTCCTTCTTTCTCTGTCGCTCTCTGTCTCCCGGGAAGAACAGCAGCCCGACAAGAGCTGCAGCTCGGGACATCTACTCGTATCTGGCGCTGTCTCTCTCTGACCTGCCGGAACGCCGCATCTTCCCTCTCCCTCACAATACAAGCCCGGTTTACGAGCCAATCTCGACGCTTTGAATTGGCCATCAAGCGATAATTTGAAGTGGGCTATAACCCATTCGCCCTCCCTTGCGCGGGACCTTTTCACTTGAATGGTAAAGGTGAGGTAGCGTGTAGGCTCAGTGTTATTGGCCACTAAACGAATTGAGTGGATTATAAGCCAGTGAACACGACTCGGGTGGAGAAGGTGGGATGAGAGAGAGAAGGGAAAAAAAACGAAAAAAAGACGTTGAAGTGTTTTTACGAGTTTTTAAGGGCCACTTTCTGCCAAGTTAGAAGGGTCGTTGATAAACGCGGTTTTTTTTTCCAACCCCCTGCGGTAGCTGCTCTAGCTTTGAGGCGAGCGGAAACGCGCATGCGCAGGTCGTAAACTCCGGCCTGAAGATAATGTGAATTTGTCACAGTTTTGTGGCCGGTCTTAAAAGAAAACAGAACCTTGTTTATAAAAAGGCGCGAAGGAGGAGGGGCGTTAGGAGTGAAATGACGACTTGTTTGCGCTTGTAATTTACGAGAGACGACGGCGCGCGTATTCCGCCAGAGTCGTGATGCGACAGCCAATAGCCGGCCGCGCAGCCGGAGAGGAATTTCAATAGGCCGTCGCTCGTGCATGATTTTACTGAGGTGGCGGCGATTATTTCTTCTCGCAGCAAATTAAAGGCCAGAGTGAACGTGGTGCTTTGAGCATAGATTACAGCTCAGGAAAACAGCATTTAAAACACGATTTCTTTAACTCTGTTTTTTTTTCTTAACTACAGGTTTCGTACAGTAAAATGAGAAATAGTACGCTTACTCTATGCATAACTTTTGAAGACAATTATCCTGCAGTTGAGGAGTATTAAAAGACTGTTCACGAACATTGGTAATTTATATAAGAGTTTTGTTCCATAAGCCTGACTCTTGGCTTGTTTCACGCGAGCAAAAGTTATCCAACAGTCACCACTATTGTAAATGATATAGCTGTAAACTACAAGTAACGCATCGGTGCAACAAAAATAACTTGTATTTATGTGCATATACAAAACAGCAGACAAACAATTCTACCTGCTAAATTAGCAGGAAACCGTAGGACTCACACTGAAATTAAAGTATCGTTGTAGGTACCATACTTCTGCTAGGTCGTTTGGGATATAGTTAGCACTAAATATTCAATCTTTGAAAAATAACACTAGCCGTTACAATAATCGAACATAAACTATAGTTCTCTTACTGCTTGTTTGGTTGGCAGAGGAATTACGCAATACAGTTCCGAGTATTTTCCTATTTAAATTCAACAATACTATAACAAAATCAACCGATATCTACATGATTGTATTATATATAAATACAATTAACTTTTTTTTAACAAACTGTATCGATTCATACTGACTGCGCAGATTATCTTACACGCGAAAACATCAAGTGACGTGTCCAGAGAGGTTACACATTCTACGTCGTCAACCGTTACGCGCGGAAAGATACGGATTGGCAGCAAATAGCACTTGAACAGGGTTTTTTTGAGTGCTCACTTTATCCCGAACCGCCTATAAAATATTGACAACACTTCCGTTGATTGTCGGTACTATCTGAATTATTTCGACAAGATTATGTTCTGTAGTAGTAACAATATCTTCTGTAAAAGAGAAATTTTCTTAACTAGTCCTACTGTTGTTGCAGGAACAATTCACATACCACCAACAACTAAACTGGAATGTTGTCCTTATTTTAACATAAGCACAGCACGAATAACAATAATTTTATTTCCGTGTAAAGGCTTCTATGTTGTCAAGTTTGCAGGGTTCGTTTCCTCTCCGAACTTGTTGCATACCATCATTCATCAATTTCATTTTTGATTGATCCTTACTACCACATACTTTTCAAGGGGTGTCAAATGACTCTACTGACACCATTAACGTTACAGGGAAAATCGTGGCCATTTTTATAAACCCCGAATGAAAAATATTTCCTACTCACACGATGGAGAATTCATCACACTTCAGAAGGTATTTAATGGGAACAATCGCTAAGCCTTGTTACTATGCAAGTTTAGTGACTTAATTATGCGCTAGCTTTCTAAAAAAAAATGTTAATGAGTTCTATAATGGATGAGAAGGGGGAACAATGATGCAATACCACAATACCTAATAATTAACACCCACATTCATAAATATATTCTTATAATGAATACAAAATAAAAGAGTGTAGGTCTGCTGCATAGTGATAAAAGTCGAATTGTATATGCTCTTAACTACTAACATCATTCTTGAGTGGTTCGGGATGTTTTGGTTGGAGATAAATTTTAATTACCGTCATCTCGACGGGTTCGATTAATAACGAGGATTTATCTCAAACACACGCTAGTTCTTTTCATCCCCTAAGAGGCTGAATTACGAAGGAAAACCTGGAATCACATTTCAAACTGTTTAATGGATGTCCCAAGGACGCGAAAAATATTGACGACAGCCCGCTGAGTATAGATATATCAATGATTCATTACTCTACTTTTCACATCCTTTGATGTGGAATTTCGAAAATTTGTAAAATCGATTTTTAGTTAATTAAGCAAACGTAAATCTGAAACAAAATCAAGTCAATATTAAAATTTCATTAGGGTTAATATAAATATTAATTTTGAATCGAAAACGCGTTTTACTCTTATCGACCTCTTACGTTCGAATGTAGGAAAAATCCTGGAATAGTATTTTGAGTAAGTACGTAAACATAATTCTAAAGCAAACAGTGTTTAGATATCTCAACTGATTCACCTGGTACACGTTTCACGTCTTTTCACCTACTTATAAAACGAATTTCAAAATGCCTTGAAGAGCCATCTTGGACATTTGTACACACATCCGATTGAAATTAAACCATGATGATAGTTAATTGGGTTCTTACCCATGGGGAGTAGAATTTCAAAAAAACTTAAATTTTTTTGGATATTTATGTAAGCATAATTTTTCAAATGAAAATCAACGCTGTATCTCCAAGAGTGCGCTAGATATATAGGAATTCTAGAAAACATTGTTTACTTCTTTTCCACCCTGTAAAAGTTGATTTTATATAATTACTGAAGTTATGTATTTTTATGAGCGTGTAATTGTATTAAAAGCCATGACGATAGCCCGTCGGGTTCGAGCTGTATAGACGATTCTTGGAAAACACATTTAACCCTTTCTCGTTTCCTTAAAGTCGAATTTCAAAAATCCCCTACTTAGTGCCTGCCTACGACCTGAGGGTAACTCACCCTCAAAATATCACGTTTCTAAGCCGAACGGTTAGGTCTGTCGCATGATACGTCAGCCAGTGAACCCTTTTATACATAAAATATAAAATAAAAGCTAATTCTTAAGACTCCGAAACACCACTTTCCCGTATCCCAATATTACAATGTATTTTTTCCTTGCTTGTTACTGCGATATTTTGAACACTTTACGTTCAGTTTCACAATATTGTTGTTTTTTATGTATAGTGTTTACTTTTTTTTCCTTCTTCTTCTCCAAAATATTTAGTGTTTTGTCTACAACCTGCAGATTTCCCTGTTCTAGAGATGTATTAACCAGGAGTTATACTACAGAGTAAATTGTGTTACCCATGGTACATTTTTGGACACGAGGAAACTTTTAAACTTCGTTTACTATTTAAACGCATAAAGTTAAAGTTTTGCTCTATCGATAGTCGAGCCTTGTGATGTAACGTACGAAAACGCGCGAGGTCATTCACGATATATGTAGAGATGATGGTATATCGAAATTATTGTTTGTGCCATCATATCCTTGAAAACACTATAGTTTCTAACCATATGTACGATTGAGCGATACACGTCTGACACTCAGTAGCTGTCTGCAGACCAACAACAAGCATCAAATATTACAATAGATGGATTCTTACTGGCTTAGTCGAGTAGGGCTACAGGCGCTACAAAAAAAGCGAGAGCCAGTAATTATTTCATAAGCTGAACGTACTTTGAAACCCAGCAAACAGTCAATTTATTCCGAGATAAACCATAATCTCTATAGTTATGTGTAAAAATTCACCTCAGATAACATAGTATCCTGAGGATGTGTCAAAAATTACGAATTTCGGCGCTATTAGACGTGAACTTACACTTTTCTGTTCACACAAACTGTGAGTTTTTGTCTGTTCATCAATGTATTTAAACTTTGGCTGCATTACACGTATGTTCATTCCGTTTTTCTGAGCTTACTAATCGGGTAGCAAGAACCGGATGGTATATACGACTGTAACCCGACATAAATACCTGTAAGTTCTAAAACTTAAACTAACAATATAATAAGGCAATTTATTCCTACTCTACTAGCCTGTAGATACCACTCCCCCCCCTCCTTTTCATCCCTCCTCATTTTATCTCTTTGATTCCCTCGAACTTAAATAAAGCATAAAAATATATTTCCTTAGTATACAGAGTGTTCCTTAATCACGCGTACAAACGATGTGAGGTGATTATTTGCCTAGTGGGATAGAAAACATTGTACGAAAAATGTCGTACAGTTTCTCATACGCGAGATATCTAACCTTAAAAATTCAACATTTAAAATTGTTTAACTGAAAATTATAAGACCTACTTGAGATTAACTAAAATAATCTATGAATGATGATTCTTTCGAAAATCTTAAGCTGTTCGACTATCCTTGTAAAGCGGGTTGCGTAATTGGCAGCCAAAAATGTGCACCCCACAATTTCTTTCTTTCTTTTTTTTTTTTTTTGAGAAAAAAAATTCGCATTGAATGTTAAAATAGAGGTGACGTGTGTTGTGCATTTAGTATGAATATTACTTCTTTGAAAATAATGAAAGTACCCTAGGGTTACACACAATTTGGCAGGATGAAAACATACCGCCCCTTTTTTTTTCTCTCGAAAAGTAGAGAACGTTAGTACACCAGAATTTTGCTAAAGCTTAAGGTCTACATATAGTAACATCTACATTCACAGGCGTTTACATTAATCTCCAGTAGGTCTTATTATTTTCAATAAAAAAACAGTTTAAAATGCCGATTTTTAAGGGTTCATATCTGTCTTATGAGTCACTAAACGACACTATTCGTAAAATGTTTTCTATCCCATTTTGGATAGGGAATCACCTCACAAGGTTTATCCTGTACTTATGGAATACCTGTGCGTGTATAAATATATAAATAAATAAATAATTATATATATATACACACATACTTCTAATTACTGAAAATACCATATGTTACAGGCTACAGGTGCTCATTACTCTAAAAATTAGTAATAATAATAATAATAATAAACTTATTGAAACCTCGCATTTCATTTAAGATATTCATGCTTTGCGATCTCAAACCGGCACATTAACAAGCAGACATCGAACACTTCATTTAAACATTTCTGAGTTGTAGGCATTTCAGTCAGTCATGTAACAGATAGAGGACCTAATTGTGTTGTGTACAATAAATATTGTATTTACATAATTATGTTTTTATTTACAATTTCAAGATCCTCGGGAAAATGATGTCTTCAGGAGCCATAACTCGTGGCACACTGTAAAAAATTATCTTCAAACTTATCATATCCTTACCATATCTATGTATATAAATGTTAAGAAAGTAGACGTGATAAAATTGTTGCCAATACATCAATGGTAGTGTTCGTGTAGGCTATACTTTCAGGAAAGAGTAAAACTTCAACTGATATAACCAGACTTAGACTTATAAAGTAACAGTAATCAAATTTTTCTCTATTTATAGTTCGAAACATGTAAAATGTCCCATACCGTTTACGATTGCTTCCATTTCTATCAAGGAATTTTTTTACGGTGTAGACCCCCAGGTGCAAGCGTCTTATAAAATCGCTAATTGAAAATGAGTTTTGTTTCATGGTTTAATTATACATTTCGGATCCTCAAAGGTAGAAATATCTTAGGCCATGAACTTTTCGCAAAAAGAATACTGCCCCAGTTTACTTACGTGCACATCATCTGCACCTTGGCTTCATTTACAAAGTGTCTTTGTGAAGTGACGTATCTTACTAAACTGCGCCAATTAGAATAAGGTTACTGGGACACCACACGTCTGAGATTTGCAGATATAACCCCAAGACACTCAAAAGTTAAAACATCGAATCACTTACTGTGAATCAGAACTGCAGACATGCACATAAGGAATTGAAAATAAACTGAGGCAAAAAATATTTTTCGCGAAAATTTCATGGCCCTTAGTAAGATTAATTTCAGGCATATGTGTTTACCACATTCGAGAAATTGTTTCAGTAAAATAAGATAACTATACGAAATCACTGAAGATAAGAAGATACATTCAAAATCAGCGTCATTATTTGTATACATACTAAGGTTTTTACTGACCTGTAGGCCTACTGCCTGAAACACAATCTGTAATGTCAGGGTCCACCGGCCTTTATGTGATTTCATTTACGTTTTATGCTACTTTACATACGATTGGTATTTCTGCAGTAGAAATTTTAATTATTGGCAAAGTCGTTACTCGTTGCGAGCCTATAACATATGCGAACATAAGATGTTGAAGGAGATAATAATATCGAAACTCGAAATTTTAAGGTCTCTGTAATAAGTACTATCAGCAATATACATATTGCGAAACTTAATATTTCGTACTTCAGTTTTTTCGTTAAACCATTTCTCACTTAACTACATAATCATGTTTCATTGTTTTAGGGCATCGTTCTCGGCCTAAGACTTAGAGCATTCATATTCATAAATGACATGCAAAATGACCCTCAATACAGAAGGCGGTTCCTTACATTACGGTTTGAAAATCACCGTGTTCGAGCCTGTCTGAAAGAGTTCATTTGGAAGGCTGCCATATAATGTGCGCGTGCCAACTTTGGGGATCTGGCACATGCAGCACTTCCGTTCAAACCGACCCTGAAGTTGCAGTGATATATTAACAATTGCCTCACTGCATCAACACTGGCAACTCCTTTCTCGAGGCATACGAGAGAAGTGCTTGGTATGATAGTCCATATTCCTGATATAGTGCAATTTACGACGAGCCCTTTAGGTCGTTCAAGTAGCCAAAAACTACTTTCTATATGAATAGTATACTATATATATATTAGTTATATTTTATCAAGTACTAGTATGATACATGTATAAACATTAGCTACATAATTTTTAAACATGTTAGTTATATTTTATCAAGTACTAGTATGATACATGTATAAACATTAGCTACATAATTTTTAAACATGTTATAGTTTAGGCGTTTGTTTATATATTTTTTTTAATATTTTGCATTAAAAAATTTTAACCTATAATTTCTAATTATTTTTTTTTTATAAAATTCAAGCAGAATTAGTTAAAAAGTATTAAAAAAATGTGAAAAGTAACTAACTGTCCAGCAGAGAAATTAGTTCATGGATTTGTTTTGCTTTCAAGAAATACTTAGGCCAGAGTATGCCACTGTGACTAATTTTATGAACTAGGAATTGCACAACAAGTAATTTTAAATGTTTCATAATCGTGTTAAAAGCCTATACAAAATTTATTTTCCCGTCGATGTTGTAGTTTTATCACGTTTACGATGCTGTGAAGTCATAAAACCCTGACCAATCTTTAAACATAATATTTTTGGCACTTGATGATGTTTAACACAAGAAGTAGTTCCGGATACTGAGTAACAGGAACATTCAACAAATATGGCAGATTGTGTTTTTAAGCAACAAAACATAACCTTTGTGATGAAAACATGGTTGCGTGTTAGAAAGTCAGAAAAATTAATTAAATGTGAAGTTGTACTAACGAAGTCTTCATTTCTTGAATATGTTTTGGATAATAGTATCATTCTAAATGAATATATCACTGCCAATACAGACATTGTTTCACAACTTAGGTTATGGCAGACCCAATTTTTTAAAGATGATGGTTGCCAACAAAACTCTATATTGATATTTCCAAACTGAAATATTTCCTGCCGATAGACGACAATTTTTGTCAATATATTTTATCTGTACAAAAATATTAACTTACGTACTGTGCTATTTCGAGAAACGTGTTTCATGTTGTGACATTGTTAATTGGCCCATTTACCGTAAGGCTATAAAAGTTATGCTTCTATTTTTTCTGTTATTGTTTTAAATGTTGAGAAGAAGAGGTTTGTTTTGGTTAGGTTACACAAAATCCCACGTATTTTTTGTAAATAGACGTCAAAAATGCATAGAATTTTTGCTAGCACACAAAGAAAATTTTACATAACACAACTTACATCTAAACTATTTTTCTTTCTAACATGCACACATGACAACAAAAGCAGTAATTTTCAACGCCTCATTATTTGAAACAAAGATTGTTTTGACTGAAAAGAAATCTTCACTTAATATTTGGCTTCATTCGTGAGAGGTTTTGTTCGCCGAATATAAATAACACGAACATAGATAAAGTTCCTTGCAGTAATTATACACAAATATAATCGGAAATTGCAAAACAAAACTTGGCAAATCCATTAACGGCGAAAAAAAAACAGAAGTTTCACTTACAGCCTGCTTACTTTTGTCCATTTTTATTACGAATTTTGACTTTCTCGTACAAATCTGTTCAAATAAATTTCTGTGGCATCCCACATTACGCCTTGAAGAATTGCATACGCTCTTCGCTATTCTTTTTTCGTGTCGATCTTTTTACGTTTTCATACTTCGCTTTTAAAATTTTGTCGGTACGCAGATACACGCCCTAAAGAGTGTTTGAACTCGACTGCAACTGTCTCCCAATATTCCTCTTCCTGTTTCCACGTCGCAGCATATGTTTTTTACATTTCACAATAAGAGAACATTTTTTAAACTACGGTAATTAGAAGTTAGTTTTCAGAGGCAATAAAACTACCGGGACGTGCACTTTTAACCGCTTTCACCCGTTGTTTACAAGCTAATGTCGTGGCGTATTCCAACTGACTGCTGCGAGTGCGCACACGGTGCGCCCCGAAAACTGACAATATGCAATAGTCACGTGATTGCCCGCAATAGTGCGTATTGTTTATGCTCCAACAACTGGAACACGCCACATTTACAGTGAAAAACATTTGTGACAGCAAATTACTTGAAACACGAAATTCTTCAACCCCAGGTACTTCAAAACGGCCAAAATTCAACCCTACGGAATTTGAGAGGTTAATTTACTACATTTTTTCTTCTTGGTCAATCGTTAATTATATGCCTGGACAACACGATCCTACTAACCGTACTATAGTTTTAATAACTAACACAGTTATTAAAATAAACAACTGTATGTTTGCATCACATAAACTTCTTTGCGTTATTTGTGTTCCGAACAGTCATATAATTGCGTAACTTCCCCCACAGAAAATATTTTCTTTTGTTTTCATAGTCACAGGTCACCGCCATAATTGCACTCAATTGCCGCACCCATCGAGTGCAACTCTCAATTGCATACGAAAATCCGAATGCTCCCAACGGGAGTTCCGGTAACTGGGACACGCGGCACCGATCGGGTGCGCACCTGGAGCATTCGGGTGCAGTAATTGGAATACGCCATTAACCGCGACTTTAAAAAAACTGTTCAACACCCAATCACAACGTGAAACGTCGCTGTATGGTTGCCAAATTTACATTAACCAGCACTTAGCTAACCGTAACATTTATTAAACGGGAGTAGTGTTTTCAGAAACGACATTGTTTTAACCAGTAGTTAAAAGTTTCGTTTATTTTTGTCATATGGTCAGATAACCAATACTTTAAACAGACATTGTGAAACCGGCCCTTAGTCGGCCGTGAATAAACATACGGAGTGCAATATTGTGTTATTACTTCGTACGATTTCAGATACCGTAACGTAACTAGCATATAAGTTGCTTTTGTCATCAGAAATTATATTTCTATATATTTTACGATTTAACGAAGTTGAGTTTTCAAAAAAATCAATCTGCAAATAGTTTCTAGTTGCATTTCAACTCATTTTATTGCTACCTTTGTGCATGTGATATGTGTTTAAAATTTGGTTAAATGTAAGAGAAGGTATTTTAGCCTTAACTTCACCAAGAAAATGAAAGAAGAAATAAATAATCTGAAATTAGAACTATATGAAAAATACTCAAAATGGAGAGTATAACACTTCTTAAGGGGCCTCCATATCTAACTTTGCTTTAAATGAGTTGCTGCTAGTTCGGGTTATGTATTTTTTTGTGGAACTATTTAACACATTTACACTTCTTTATCTGTAAAAAGAAAAAGTCACACAGTTATATGTCGCTAAAAGAATAAAAATTCAGAAGGCTTATTCGAAACATGATTTTCGGAACCCTCATAATTAAAAGAAATTATTCCCATATGAAAATATAACAATAGTAAAACAGAGTACTCCAGATAAGTGGCTTGCATGAAGAGACGATAATTGCGTTACATGCACTGGTTAGTAGCGTTCTTCGTGTTTTATAGGTTCTGTGCCTCACACACACGAGCGCATTCTATCTATACACTCTACAAAATATTTTGTAAATTTGCCACAGGTGCGTATAGCAACACGAAGAAAGTAGGTATGGTAAAATTGTTTTCCAGACGTACACGGTAGCACTCATAAATTTTTTTATAAAACAGTCGAATGTATACCGAAGTTACCAGACTTGTACTGTAACAAGTGTAAAAGTTTGTATATTTACAAGGCAAAAGTATGGCAACTCTCATACTGCGTTTTGGTTAGTTACTTCCTAAAAATTTAGGAAGTTTTTTTACAGTGTAGGTAGGCTACAAGGTTCTGTGTTTCACACAGACTTCATTCGTACATTCGTAAATCTATAAATTTACAACCTTGCAGCATTTCTGAATCTTGTCGCGTACAAACAGCATTTGAGAATGGCTTTGTAACGAAGTGATACGTTTCATCTTTAAATTTTCTCACTGCACCTTTCGTGAAACTGAAAACAGACAAAAGGGGGCATAAGTTTTATGTGGTCGTCGTTAATAAAATTAATAATAATAATTTTTGTTTAATTTTATTAATTTTGTTTCCTTAAATTATTTAATTAGTAAATTGTCATTATATTGTACATTTCTGTCCACGTACCTTAATTCAGACATACACTTCTTGAATTTCATTCTTTTATGCTAGCGAATAGTATCTTTGTAAAGGTTTTCGTTTTGTGTTTTGTATAGTTGCAGTCGTACTAAGTAGGTTAATTTCTCATTTTGTTGTGCAATTGCTTATTTTTATTTTAAATTCACTGTAGGCAATAACTAAGATCGGGAGGTGCACTGCAAATTTAATAAAGAGTTGGTAATGATCTCCGGTCACTGAAAAATTAGTAATACGAATCTATGGGTTAATTATTCAACAGGTTTGACACTTTACCATCGTTGACCTGTGTAAAGACTTACAAGAGATGATGGAGAACAGAAATCGTTACGCTATTGACAGAAACAGCAACCTTAAAAAGAGCGAAGACTAAACTACTTAATAACAATGTATGTCGCAGTACTACAACAGAGCAGATGTAAAAAAAACGTGGTTTACTATTTAAAAATAACTCATTAATTCCAGCAGAGAACTCGAAGCTATAGCGCATACTAAACTGGATCAATACTAATCTCAATCCGTGAATAAATATCAATTAAGGGAAAGTACATATGAACCAGTAAAAAAAAAAAGTTTAAGAACTACTAAACATACGTAACAATGTGTTAGCTAAAAATAATAATTTGTTTTTGTTTAACTGAATATGACAAACATTTGAGTTTACTTTAATCCATCTGTTAGGTCTATACAAAATTTATTTAATACAACATAGCATATTGCTGAAATGTTTCACTTGAAATATTTATTTCGCCATATCTTCGGCTCACAAAAAAAAAAAAAAGTAAATCCCTTTTGTTTCAGTATGACCTAGAAATGCTTTTTACGAGCAGGGAAAATTCACCCGTTTAATTTTCTTTCAGGTGTCCATACATAGTGTCAGTACCGAGAAAGTGTGTTCCGCTATATACAGGATGGTCCTGAACTACAGGTACAAACGCAATGAGGTGATTCCTTATGGAAAATAAAGTAGGACATATTTAGGACACTTTGTACCTAAGTGTAATATTGTAGGAGTAATGAGCCACAGAATATCGAATTTGAAAACAGTATTTATTTTAAATATCAGAAACAGAATTATGTAAAACGACAATACTCTGAACATTGATTTGTGTTATAATAGTCTTCAAATCCACATCAAATGCTGGTTGATACCTTCAGCCATTACTAAAAGAACAGGGGTGGCCACCCTCTAAGTCGACTAAACGTTTGTGCCATCGGGATAGTGGAACATTTGACGATGTTTTATTGAGCAATGCGAGCTTTGTAATAAAAATGGCCCTCTTATTGCAACTGTCTAGGGCTCATAGTTTTCGTGAAAAATGCACGCGAAGCTTTGGCTGAAGCGATAGAGTACCAGGAGAGCATAGGCAATACTGCGTACATTGTGTTTGGAAGTGCACAATTGCTCTATCCAAAATTGGTTAGAAAATATTACATACCAAAAATATCGTACAGTAACTTGTAAGGGAGATATACACCCTTACGAAGTGACATTTCACCGAACAAAAATTAAATCTAACAGACAATAAGAAAGGTATCGTGAATGATTACATTGATCGTAAATATTTGCACAGCCACTATTGTGGTGTACAACTTTGAGAAACACGAAGGGGTGGTACGGTCCTACCAATGTGTGTGTAACATGTAGGTATTTTGTATTGCTTTTCAAAGATGTAATACAAATGCATAATAAAGTCACCTTCACGCAACATGTTTATGTGAACTATTGAGAAGAAACACATGTGAGGGTGCACTTTATTGCCCGCCAGGTACGCAACCTGCGTTGCAAGGTTGGTCATATGACACAGTTGCGCGCGCATCGTTCGCTTAGCAACGCTACCGTGGTGTGCCAGGGTGGCATTGCACAGTTGGTGCGCGACATGGAGAGACGTTACACATATGCAGAAATGGCAGATATGCATCTCATGTATGGTGCTGCTGGATGTAAGTCGAGGGAAGCTCAGCGTCTGTATGCACAGACATTTCCAAACAGACATTGTCCAGGACATCGAATGTTCTCGTCTGTGAACCGACGGTTACGCCGACGAGGCTTCTTTTACGCGTGATGGCATTCACAACAATCGAAACCGTCACGTATGGAACGACATCAACCCACATGCGATAGTTGAACACCGCCATCAAGTGACATTTTCTGTAAATGTCTGGGCCGGCATTGTCGGCGACAACCTAATTGGCCATTATTTTTTGCCGGCGCGTACGACTGGCCGCCTTTATGGACAGTTTTTAGAGGACATACTTCCAGTTCTGTTTAAGGATGTGGATTTACAATCACGCCAGCGTATGTGGTACCAATATGACGGAGCTCCTGAACACTTCAGTTTGGAAGTTCGTCGTCACCTTACCACCACATTTGGTGAGCGATGGATAGGCAGAGGTGGACCTGAAGTGGCCACCACGCTCCCCAGACCTGACGCCACTTGATTTCTTTCTGTGGGGTCACCTGAAGACATTATTATACGAGACTCCGATCAACACAGTAGCTGAACTTCGTGCCCGGATTACTGATGCATGTATTACTATTCGCAACACCCTACACATGTTGCTAAGCGTGACGCAATCAATTGTTCGTCGCTGTCAATTGTGTAGCGAAGTAGGTGGTCGCCACTTTGAACAGTTACTGTAAGAAAATGTCGCATTTTCGCAAGGCACGTTCTCGTGCAGTTGCAATCTAAAATAATATAAAACAAAACCATTAAAATTAACCCCAATGTACAATCATTACGAGTTAATCAATGTTTTTTTCTCATTTGGAATACAACTATCACGAGATCTGTAGAAACATGATTCTGTCTTTTCGTGTAACCCGCATTCACATACAGCAAATACATTATGGTAGTACGAACACCTTTGCAACGCGGGTTGCATACCTGGCAGGCAATAAAGTGCACCCTCACATGTGTTTCTTCTCAATAGTTCACATAAACATGTTGCGTAAAGGTGACTTGTATTATGCAATTGTATTATATCTATGAAAAGCAATGCAAAATACCTACATGTTACACACACATTGGTAGGACCGTATCACCCCCTCGTTTTTCTCGAAGTTGTACACCACAATAGTGGCTGTGCAAATATTTACGATCAACGTAATCATTCACAATACCTTTCTTATTGTCTGTTAGATTTAATTTTTGTTCGGTAAAACGTCGCTTTGTAAGGGTGGATATCTCCCTTACAAGTTACTGTACGATATTTTTGGTATGTAATGTTTTCTAACCCATTTTGGATAGAGCAATTGTGCACTTCCAAACACAATGTACGCAGTATTGCCTATGCTCTCCTGGTACTCTATCGCTTCAGCCAAAGCTTCGCGTGCATTTTTCACGAAAACTATGGGTCCTAGACAGTTGCAATACAAGGACAATTTTTATTACAAAGCTCGCATTACTCAATAAAATATCGTCAATTGTTCCACTATCCCGATGGCACAAACGTTTAGTCCACTTAGAGGGTGGCCACCCCTGTTCTTTTAGTAATGGCTGAAGGTATCAACCAGCATTTGATGTGGGTTTGAAGACTATTATAACACAAATCAATGTTCAAAGTATTGTCGTTTCACATAATTCTGTTTCCGATATTTAAAGTAAATACGGTTTCCAAATTCGATATTCTGTGGCTCATTACTCCCACAATATTACACTTAGGTACAAAGTGTCCTACATATGTCCTACTTTATTTTCCATGAGGAATCAGAATCACCTCATTACGTTTGTACCTGTAGTTCAGGACCACCCTCTGTGTGTGTATATATATACTCGTGCCAATAAACGAAACAGGCTAGGAAGGAAAGTCAATGTTAAGACACCACACTGTGAAAATTTTTATTCGTCGATTTACGGAATTCCCGGTAAAAATTCCTCCGGATGCCTCCGTGAATTCACTGAAACTTATTTCCTAATTCATCAGACGTTTCCGTAAAACTGTTTCATCACACGGAATTGAGCCATACTTACATGTCTACCGATTTACCGGTGATGTTATTAAAATGTATCTGTAAAATGTATAGCTCTCTAACCCATAAATTTACGACTTTTTTCATGCAAGTGTCCGCAGACTTATGGGAATATTACGTATGATTCCGTAGTATACGAATATTACGTATGATTCCGTAGTGTATACTTATAATAGACATTTCCGTATTTTATTTTTACGGACACTATTTCCGTTTATTAACGATACATTCCCCTTAAAAATTAAAACTGTGTAAATGAGAGTATTTCAAGTGTTAATGAATGCCAGTTGAATTCTTTAGTATGTTACTAAGGAGTACTAAACAACAGTTGGTAAAATCTCTCAAAAACATTAGGTGGTAATGTTAAAAATAATTTTCGTTGTTTTACGGAGAAATGCTGATAAAAATTTCTCGAGAAGTGTCCGTTAATTTAATGACGGCAACTAGCTCCACTTATGGAAACTCGCATATTTATGAGACTTCTTTAGGATGCAGGCGTATTAAAACGTACGGTTATTTTTCAGTTTCTTCTCGCAGTTTTACATATGCTTAATTAATAAAACGAAATTATGTAAAACTATGTTATAAATTAATGTTTTCGTTAACTAAACAGACATTTCCGTATAATTACCCGGAAATACACGGGAATTTTTAACAGTGCGTGGTCATTAAAAACACTGTTTTTTTAGCCCATCCTCAGTCAAAATGCACTAACTATGGATGTATGCAAAACTCAAATAGAAACGTGCATTGCCACCGCTCCAGGTCCCATAGTAATAATGTATCGGCGGGAATCATACAACTTGTTCAGTGCTTGGCTCATTGTGAAAATGCAGAAATTTATGCGCGCTTCAAGATCGCCCTTATAGCTCCATCACTTCTGAACCTTTAACGCGCAGGTAGGCGGAGCCCTTAATAATGAGATTTTAAAATGTTTGATGCAATGGGAGTTTGCAATTAGAATTCATTTGTTTGTACACATACGCCATTGCTCATGTTTTGCTGATCAAATCTGTGTTGAATGACAAAGTACAAAAAATAACAAAAAAAAAACTACAAAACACACACAAAAATAGAATAAAAACAATAGCAGAGTAGTTCTGTCAGTTTCTTTAAAATTATGAAATAAATATAAATAATAACAGACAGAATTCCTTTGGGATTGCTTTTTTCTATTTTTGTGTTTTTTATATTTCTTTTTTTGTTATTTTTTGTACTTTGTCATTCAACACAGGTTTAATCAGCAAAACATGAGCAATGGTGTATGTCCACAAACCAATAAATTATAATTAGCCCTTAATAGTGTTAACTACTAGTAATGGTAGGCGACAAATATTGCAGCCTTGCATTAGATATAGCGATTACAAGAGATGTTTAAACATACCACCTCCAGAGCTGAGTTGAGCGTACAGCTATTCCTGTGTTACTCCTCCCTACTGGAATAACCATCTCCTGCTGTGTTGCCGTATTTTCATGCGTTACCTTACATACAGGATGGATTTAACGTTTAACTATGAAACTGCATCTCTTTTGATTTAAAACAGCGCAGAAAATCCAATGTAGTCTAGAAAGCAAATGAGCTTCATTAATGTGGCACTTAAGAAATTATTTTGGACGCGCCTTTTCATTTTGTTAGGTACAACAAAGTCGTGAAAATTCTTTTTTCATAATTAAGTTAAACTGTCCGTCCTAATTTATATTAAAATCGGAATACACATACCTAGTTATTTAATAGTTCAGTAGCAGATACACTGATTTCATATAGTTGTTATCAATGTTGCTCGTATACATGCTTGCAGTTACTGTAGATAAAACAGAGCAATTATCGGCGAGCTATCTTCTTGTCGGCTTATCGACTGCGGCTCATGTCGAGAAGGTGCCCCTGGAGCACAGGCAATCAATCACGCACACCTGTCACGCGAGGCATGTATACAAGGCACCACAGGGGCTCGTCAGTAATTACGGCACGCTATCAGTCATTGGTCGAATGATCATCAGGTCAGGGCTCACAGAAGTGGCTGGGTAATTATGCCAGGTAATTAATGTCGGCTTGCGGGTTTCGCGAAAGCGAAAACTCGGGCTGTAGGAAATGACACTGACGAAATGGGCCAACCTTGTGCACGCCAAATTTATTCCTCTATACATATTGCTTCTAATCGACATTTCTGACGCAAAATATCAACTATTCCTTCGTGAAGTATATTTATGCGAGCCGAGACAAGTTTGTTATGCTTACCATTCAATTTAACCAAGAAAATGGGCAACAGTGCAAACAGATGTAAACAATGGCAAAAATGGTTCCAATAATAATTTTGCTCATTACTGCAGCATAAACTAGCCTCAAGTAATGTATAAACACTTAAGAGATGTTTGAAATAAAATTATGGTGGGTATAACTGAGGAGTAAACCTTATCCAGTTTTACAAGAGCGGAGAAAAAAAATGTCCGGATACTAACGAAAATTAAATATTGCAGGTTTACTACTATTGGTCATTTTAATCGTCAAACTATGGTAATTTACATAAAATATTAAAATATAATATACTCTGTGTGTTATTAAAGAAAAAATGGTGATACCTTGTTTCGATAGAATATTATGGAAAAGTATGGCTTTAAAGGACGTAACATTGTCGAATGCATCATTTCGTAACTCTACGCCTTCAAAGCGATAGCAGCTGTCGTGTACTAGTTTTGTATGAACTTGATTGAACATGCCTGGTTTTGAATGAAAACACACATTTTCGCTTGATTTTTTTTTTTTAAATGGGCGTGTAATATTTTTTTGATTAAATCGAAAAAATGTTTCAGTTACTTTCGTATATTTCTGGACACGTCTGCTTTTGAAAGATTGTTCCTAGTTACTTATAAATGAAAAAAAAAAAATTCTGTGATTTACCTCCTAGATTTTGTTAATCCAAGTTAATGTTATTTAAATATATATATTTAAGGCACAAAAAATCATCTGCTGTGTAAAAGCGTAAATTACTAGTACACATGAAGAACTTTACAACTTTTTTCATTTCAAGAAATAATAAGTATACTAATTGCCAAAATCAATTAAATTAATTATGACACTTTTATGTATACAGGTAGAGTATAAAAATACCCCAGATTTGCAGGTCTGCATTATCAAAACCAAACAACCCGAAACGCAACAATGGCAGATCCAGCTCTATGTTTTGGAATGCCCCCCCCACCCACTTTTTCTTAAAAAGTAGCTATGCCCACACCACGAGTCAAAGAAAGGGGTCCGTGGGTTAGTTTTTAAGGTGTAAAATGATGCTATTTATGGCGTTTCCTAAACAAAAAATTTAATATAACAACTTAAAATTTTGTAATATTTTAAAGATAAACTATACATAAAGGGTTATAGGTTTCCCCCTGGAAACGCGACTGACCCGCAATATAGGTTGACTAACTGAATTAACAGTGGAACCTTAAAGTTTGTTTATCATATCTCAGGGTGGCCTCTTATTACTAAGAAGAAAATTGTCCTATTTTTTTCTTATTTTACTGACGGAAATTCGAAAACTACCATGATTCTCACAAGTATGAAAAATAATTTTGGCAATTAATTCGACGTATTTTCCAACGAAGTATATTTCGAACACTTTTATGTTTTCCAGCTAATGAAATTTGCAGAAATCCAGGGTAAATATCAAGAAACCTGACAAAGAAGTAAAATTACATCTACATGTGGATATTATTATAAAAATAAAGCATACAATAGGGCTCTCAAAACTCTACAATTTTCCATCCTGTGAGTAATTGAAGCTCAACATAAGCCAAGAAAGAAAACTCCATGAAATTTCCCAAATTGAACTAAAACATTCCCTGAAATATATAATAAGGATTATTCTTATTTGTAACAAAACCTTGACATGCTTTACAACAACTGCCTTGGCAACCCATTACATTAATAAATCCGCTACTTACTTGGCAACGTGGCCGCAGAGGTGGCAACAATGTTGCCAGATCATTCCTAGTCCCATTCGCCATTCTTATGGATCCCTGACCCCTGATTTTCTCAGAAAGATGTTTGCACCAATCTGTTTAAATGCTTTAAGAGGGAATAGTACATAATTCAACGTTAAAAGCATTAATATATAACTGTAGGTTTTTTAAAGCCAATTTGCGAAAAGTAAACAATAGCAATCCTAGACAACAGTTTTAGCCAACATTTTACACAAAATTGGTTCCAGTGTTACGAACTTCAGAGGCACAATTTCTGACGTCGGAACCTTGTGCATTTAACAGCGGCGCAAGAGATCACGCGTAACGAATTAGTAATTCTGGATAAATATTTACTCATAAAGTTGTCAAACACTATTATCTAGGATTGTCATTGAGTATTTTATCCATATTAGCTTCGAAAAATGCATAGAAACAATTCATGTTTTCAGCGTTAATTTAAATACCCCGCACTCTTAAGTGCACACCTGCTGTTGTGTTTTGTGGTTAATTATTGGATGTTTTCAACTCTCGGCGTCCTACCCGATAATCACAGCAGTTGCAGAAACCTTGTTATGATTTGCACAGTCTACAGAAAGACATGCTGCCAATAACCATGAGGCACAGCAAAATACGTGTACATAAGGTGTTGAAGCAAAGTGCAATCACTTCGAGAAAATCAGTGGTCCGTGCACCCATTCTCCGTCTGTTCGACCTGTGAGCTTTCTCATCGCGTTTCGTCGCTGTAGTTGATTTATTCAGAGTCTGCGCCGGCGGGAACTCGTTGTTTCACGTACTGATTGCCGTCTCTGCTAATCGCCCCACCTTGGTATCACTTCCTGAACAGGTTCGAGTGCGACGCCATCAGTCTGCACACGCTTGCACGTGTCCCAGTCGACAGCAGGCCAGTCAACCTCATCTGTGTCCTCTATTTCAAGGTCATCCTCCTTCGCTATGATTTGACCACATACATAACAGCTTGGTTTATATACTTATTTCTCACTGCTCAGAATATTGTATTACAGTTGTTAATGGTTTAAAATATTTTATATTTGTACGAGATATGGTTTATTTTGTTGGTATATATTGTGACTTTTTTTTTACTGTAACAAACATTTTTTAGCTTTCATAGTTTTTGTATTGTACCATATTAAAGTCCAACTGTGCACAAACTGGGTTTATGCGTGAAAGAAAAACCAACTTACTTACCGAAATGAAAAAATTCACACTGAAGAACAGTAACATAAAATACGAAACTATATGTTTACAAACCGCATTGAGTTTTTGGCATTAAAAAAATAATTTAATATAAATAAAACATGGTTTAAAAAAATTAAAAATTAAAAAAAAAAATCAATGTGGTTTTTATAAATGTCATGTCATAGTCCATGACACTGTTTTTCAGTGTGATTTTTTTCATTTCGGTAAGTAAATTGTTTTTCCTTTAATGCATAAAACCATTTTTTTTCTTTTTTCAAATTTTGACTTTAATAGGGTGTAATACGAAAACTGTGAATGCTAAAAAATTTTCGTTACACTAAAAAATAGTCACGATATATGCCTAAAAAACAAGCCATATCTCGCACAGGTAAAAAACGTTTCAAAACAATAAAATATTTCAGAGAACAGCCCCGTTAAGGAGCGTCCCTACATAACCGAGACCAGAGCAAGCAGCTGACGGACGTACACTTTGAGCGACAGCTGGGCATGTTCTCTGAGAAGACACACTGAGAGGTGGAAACCGAGGGGTGACACTGACCGGAGAGGAGTATCTGTGAGTGTAGAAGAGAAAATGGGACAGAAAATACTAAAAACGCTTTGCTTTTAGTCGGTTTCTCACTAGAAGCTTTTAATACAGAATTTTACCCACAAAGGATGCATATAGGTCACTGCAAGTAATTTATTTGTTTAACAAAATAATATTTAATATAAGCAAATATTTCGCTGAAATCCTAATGTTTTGTAATCGTATTGATCGTCCAGTATCAAAACATCGACTCTGGTATCAAAGCTATCACAACTTTTGCCATTACCTAAAAAATTGTTCAGTCGTAGGTATATAATTCTTTGAGAAATTAGAATAATCAAAGTACCCTTAAATTGTTCTAATTTATTAACTAATAACGCTGCTAAGCGTGAAAGTAATACAATATGGCTCAATGAATTGGGATATTTCATGGTTCTATAGGGTCGGTCCCAGGATTTTTGCATGCGGGAATCTTGCCTGACGGTGCCGCTGGTCCGCTGGTTTCCTCGGGGTTCTGCCATTTTCCCGGCTGCTGTCATTCTGGCGCCTCTATATTGTAGGCTCTTATTCCATGCCATCGATAATTCGTGGTGAGCAGATTCCAGCGAGCATCCAGTAAAAAGTTTGCATCCAGGGTCCAGTACCCTGGCCCCCAGGTATCCTGCTCGTACGATATTTGTTTGTGTTTCTATAAAATTCGACAAACATCACTTTGCAATAATGTGATGGTACCAGGATCATCGTGAGCAGCAATTTAGTTTACATAAATTACTATTCAAGCATGGTTGAGCCGGACTATTGAACGTTACCTATATAAACAGACAACATGTAGTCATGTGGAGTGGATTTGAATTAACCCCTCCCCCCTTTTCTTTCTGTGCGCGGCACTTTAGCCAAGGCGAGTCTACAAAAGTTATCTCTTTATCATCGCTATCCTATGCACATAAAACCGGAAACACGCGAATTTTTCATTACATTAGGAAGAGTATCATCGGTGCTGCGAGAGATGTAAACAGTCCTCGGCACAGTTAGCATAAAATAAGAAAGTCTTAACTCCACTGTTAAACGACGAGAACTCACCAAAGACGCCTGAAGAAGGCTACAGTTACCCCTTCCGTAATACCAACGTCAGAACTCGCAATTTAATTATGGAGATAATAATTTCAGAATTGACATGTTCATAATACAATTGCATTTTACTTTTACACATACAAAATAAAATTATTTGTAAATAGCGGGGGTTAGTGTAGATGTGTAATGTTCCGATGTTATTCCATTGTAACGGTTTTTCCCGTAGTTTAAGTTATCCGTAATTTTCTGTTAGAGATTTGTTTTCGTTTTTCAAGCTACGAAGGTGTGCTTTGGAGCACCTGGCCTAGTGTGTGTCTATCTTAGTTATTGTTAAGTTTAGTTTTAATACAGGTTAGGAAGATAACTGAATTTCTGATGGATGATTTAGGCAAGGTATAATTTACACAGCCTTTTACGATAGTGTTGCTAAGGGGACTATTAAATGAGAGTTAGTAATATCATAAATGTGAGGCTAGATAAGGAGACAAATCACTTGATTTACATTTTTACTGGAAAACGAAGTCATTAAAGCTTTTGATTTTTTTTATTAATGATAACATAGTTTTTAATATTTACTAACAAACACAGTCCCAAAGACAGTCGATTATTACCGTGTGTTTGTTAAGTGTTTCGGAACGGAAAAAAAAAATCCAGAATTTAACACCTTCGAGTACAGAAGGCATTTTTGTTACATACGTGTTTTTCTTGCAAAATTGTTGTGATGCAAATAACAGTTGTTAAACCAGAAGCCCTTTATACAACAGAAGCCCCGATAATTTGAGGTAGATCACAAATAAAAGGCAACGAAAAAACAAGAGAGGAAAATCCTCAGATAAATAGTGGGACCCTGAATGCGAAAGCGAAGTTTGAATGAATAAGAAACCACAAGAAATCTATTAGGTTACAGAAAAAATTACAGACACCATTAGAAGTAAGAGATGAACGTTCTGTGCTCACCTGATCAGAATGGATAACTATGGGCTAAGAAAGAAAATATTATATCTTACAGTATCTCTGAAACACCACAACAATAAATTGGAATACAGTAATAAACAAAGAAATTTAGAAAATTAGCATTAAGGAAGAAACCCGAACCAAATTAAGAAACCTCATAAACAAACACAAATTTGTTGCTCAACATAAAAGACAAAATACAGGATGGACGAATGGAAGCAAAAAGAAGCATAGCGAAATTATGAAGAAATTTTGGGTAGTCAAGAAGAAACGTTGTGTTAAATAAGTTCTTACGCACAAGAATAACGAAGTAAAAAAAAAAGTTTTACTAGCGCAACTATTCTCCGATAACTCTAAGTTGAGTTCTGAAGTAAACAAAGAAAGTAATATCATTGCACTTCGCTAGCTTCTAATTGGCTCAATTTGTGCGTCGCGCCGACGTACTATTTCCAACCGACAAAAGTGTGTACAGTGGGCATCATAGGAAACAACAACGCCGTATATATTAAAACAATAAAGAATATTGCGTGAAAATTTCGTACGTGTTGTCGACATAGGGAAACAAAAATTACACAAAAACTTGATAAAAGTATTGACATCATGTGTAATTACTGTATATTTCAAAATTTAATAGTAATTGTCAAGTCATAACTAACGATTGTATTCAAATATTCCGGTATTAACGTAACGAAAATTTGGTACTACATGCAGAAAAAAAGTTGTCAACAAGATGAGTGATTAAACTTACTGTAAAGTCCTCCTGGATTATTTTGTACTTCGTTTTGGAAAAATTACATTTTATAAATCTCCAAACAATCTGTCGATAATTCACGACACATATTGTTTTTTTATACATAAAAGATTGCTATGCGAGATTTTTATTCTTGCCTTATAAATATCACCACAGTTTGTTCAATAATGAAGACATCCACGTTTCGAAAACCATGCAAGACATTTTCACTGTTCACGTCCAGCACCACATAACCTAATCTGCAAGCGACATAAATATAAACCGACGCGAGGACGGAACAAAATAGAACAAGGAACTTTGGTTCGGACCACGCGGCCGTGGATCGGACGAACTGGTACGGAAAATGGACGAACGAAAGAAAACATTCTCAGTAATCACAACATTGACGCGTTAACGTCCAAAAATACTTTGAAAAAATAAAACATTATATCTGATTGTGATATTTCTGACTTATTTTTACTGTGGTAATTATTACTGAACTAAACTTTTGGTATCTTCAGAGTATCGTACGTCTCTAAATACTGGCAAGTGTACCAAGAAACTCGTACGTTTAGCAGTGCGTCAGTCGTTAAAT